>SJYC01053729.1:0-40386 GCA_006408675.1 Madoqua kirkii | reverse complement strand
ATATTTGTTTTTCAATTTTGAGGTGCAATATTGTACTTCCTTTATTAATTATGTTGCTATGAATCTCACATTTTGTTACGATTTAGTAAATTGTATCATTTTACAAACTATTTGCATTTGTGGCTGCCGTGTAAAATTCCCATTGATTTTTATATATTGGTTATGTATCTAGTTACCTTGGCAAGCATTCTTCTTCATTCTACTAACTTGAGGATTCTTTGAAGTGTTTATTTTAGATAATTTTATCTGCAGATATGCCTGCGTTTCTTGTTTCATGATCTGTAAACAGTTAAATTTTTCCATTTTGTATACTTTAATGACAAGAATCCCAGTTCAGCAGAAACCATTCATGAGCATCTTTTTTATTTTAGTAACCAACTTTGCTGTAGGATTTTGTTAAATAATGTCTGGAAGACTGAGGAAATCCTTTCTATTTTTATTGTTAATAACTAAGCATCTTGAATGGATGCTTATTATTATCAGTTACTTTCCTCTGCATTATGGAAAAAATATTTTTTTCCCTCTTTCAATCAATTAATGTGACAATCTTCATCATTAGATTTTTCAGTGTTAAAACCACCTTGCTTGTCACAGATAAGCTTTACTTGCTCATGAGTTATGATCTCTTTTATATATTGCTGAATTTAGCTGGCTCATATTTTACTGAAGTTTTTCAAATTTATTCATGAGGTGATTTACTTGTAACATTCCTCTTTTATACTACCATGACAAAATTTGTTTCTCAAGATTATATCGGCTTCATATTTTTAATTGAAGAGAGACCTTTTTTCCTATACCTTAGGAGATTTATTTAAAATTGCAATGATCTATTTTGTTAATGTTTTGTCATAAGGTCCTTTAACTCATAAAGCTTGGTGTTTCTCTTTGGAGAATATTTTGAACTTCTGTAAGAAATTTAATTTTCCTGATGGAATTTTGGTTTTCTCCTCTTTCAAGAGAATTTCTAAAAACTTGTTGTGTGTGTGTGTATGTTACACACATATGTCATGTATATGTGTGTATATATGTGTCATATGTGTGTATATACACATATATTGATACATATATATAGTATGTAGTAGTATATAAATAAGGGGTTCCATGGTGGCTCAGACAGTTAAGCATCTGTCTACAATGTGGGAGACCCGGGTTCAATCCCTGGGTCGAGAAGATCCCCTCGAGAAGGAAATGGCAGTCCACTCTATTACTATTGCCTGGAAAATCCCATGGACAGAAGAACCTGGTAGTCTACAGTCCATGGGGTCACAAAGAGTCAGACACGACTGAGCAACTTCACTCAGTTAGTATATAAATATGCAAAGTATTGGCACATGTTTCTTAAAGGTATGCTCTTATTTTAAAAAAATTTGTCATTTTATTTTCTAATATACATTTTATTTGAGCATTTCGGTATTTTATTCACTCTGTCTTGCCCAAATATGGCATATTTAACTCTTTTTTAAAGAAAGTTTTCCATTTATTTTTCATCTTTACTTTCATTTCTGTTCTTGCCACTGTTTCCTACTTTTTTATTGTGAAGTTGATTATTGGCTCATTAATTTTTAGTAGTTTATTTCCTTAATATAACATTTAAGGCTATGCATTTATCTTTAATAGTTTGTCTCATCTTCATGCTAAAATTTTTTAAATATTCTGTTCTAAGCATTTAAATTTTTATTATGATTTCTCTTATGAACAGATTTTCCCAGGTGTCACTAGTGGTAAAGATTTTGCCTGCAAGTGCAGGAAACATGGGTTCAATCCCTGGGCCAGGAATATCCCCTGGGTAGGGAATGGCTACCCTCTCCAGTATTCTTGCCTGGGAAATCACGTGGACAGAGGAGCCTAGTAGGCTGCAGTCTCTGGGGTCCAAGAGTCAGACATGACTGAACACAACTTTTATGAGCTACAGAAAATAAGAAGTGTCTATGACTATGCCAAACCTTTGACTATGTGGATCACAATAAACTGTGGAAAACTCTGAAAGAGATGGGAATACCAGACAACCTGACCTGCCTCTTGAGAAACCTGCATGCAGGTCAGGAAGCAACAGTTAGAACTGGACATGAACAACAGACTGGCTCCAAATAGGGAAAGGAATTCTTTAATTTATATGCAGATTGTACATCATGAGAAACACTGGGCTGGAAGAAGCACAAGCTGGAATCAAGACTGCTGGGAGAAATATCAATAACTTCAGATATGAAGATGACACCACCCTTATGGCAGAAAGTGAAGAGAAACTCAAAAGCCTCTTGAACGTGAAAGAGGAGAGTGAAAAAGTTGGCTTAAAGCTCAACATTCAGAAAACTAAGATCATGGCATCTGGTCCCATCATTTCATGGGAAATAGATAGAGAAACAGTAGGAAATTTCTCTTTTTATTAAAACTTTTCATTAGTATGGTATATTTTTATAATTAATGATCCAGTATTTATACAATATTATTATCTGAATTTCATTCTTTATTCAGAGTTCCTTAGAGCTTGCCTAATGTCTTTTTTCTCCTGTTCCAGGATCCCATCCAATATACCATATTAGGCTACTCTTAGCTGAGACATTCAGTTTTCCTTGTTTCTGATGATCTTGACAGATTTGAGGAATTCTTATCAGATATTTTGGCCCTATTGGAATTTGTTGATGCTTTCCCATAAAATGAATAGACTAGGGTTATGAGTGACTGGGATGAAGACCAGAAATAGAAATGCTATTTTCACCATATTGTTATCATGGGTTCATTTGCTTTCAGTTTAGTTCAGTCACTCAGTCATGTCCGACTCTTTGCGACCCCATGAACTGCAGCTCACCAGGCCTCCCTCTCTATCACCAACTCCTGAAGTCAACCCAAACCCATGTCCATTGAGTCGGTGATGCCATCCAACCATTCAGGCCACAGGACTGAAAAAGGTCAGTTTTCATTCCAATCCCAAAGAAAGGCAATGCCAAAGAATGCTCAAACTACTGCACGATTGCACTCATCTCACACACTAGTAAAGTAATGCTCAAAATTCTCCAAGCCAGGCTTTAGCAGTATGTGAACTGTGAACTTCCAGATGTTCAAGCTGGTTTTAGAAAAGGCAGAGGAACCAGAGATCAAATTGCAAACATCTGATGGATCATCATAAAAGCAAGAGAGTTATCATGGATACATACTATCAAAACAGCTTATCACTGTTGACCTTGGTTACCTGGATGAGGTAGTATTTATCAGTTTTTCCACTTTGCATCTGTTGCTGAGTCACTCAGTCGTGTCCATCTCTTTGCAACCCCATGGACAGCAGCATACCAGGCTTCCTTGTCCTTTACCATCTCCTGGAGCTTGCTCAAACTCATGTTCATTGAGTCGGTGATGCCATCCAACAGTCTCATCTCCTGTTGTCCCCTGCTCCTCCTGCCTTCTGTCTCTCCCAGCCTCAGGGTCTTTTCCAGTGAGTCAGCTCTTCACATCAGGTGGTCAAAGTATTGGAGTTTCAGCTTCAGCATCAGCTCTTCCACTAAATATTCAGGGTTTATTTCCTTTAGGGTTGACCACTTTGATGTCCTTGCAGCCAAAGTGACTCTCAAGAGTCTTATCCAACACCACAGTCCAAAAGTATCAATTCTTCTGTGCTCTCCCTCCTTTTGGTTCAACTCTCACATCTGTACATGACTACTGGAAAAACCATAGCTTTGACTAGATGGACCTTTGTCTGCAAAGTAATGTCTCTGCTTTTGAATATACTGTCCACGTTGGTCATAGCTTTTCTTCCAAGAAGCAAGCATCTTTTAATTTCATGGCTGCAGGCACCATCTGTAGTGATTTTGCAGCCCAAGAAAAGAAAGTCTGTCACTGTTTCCATTTTTTGCCCATCTATTTGCCATGAAGTGATGGGACCAGGTGTCATCTTTGTTTATTGAATATTGAGCTTTAAGCCAACTTTTTCACTCTTCTCTTTCACCTTCATCAAGAGGCTCTTTAGTTCCTCCTAACTTTCTGCCATAAGAGTGGTGTCATCTAAATATCTGAGGTTATTGATATTTCTCCCAGCAATCTCAATTCCAATTTGTGCATCATCCAGCCCTTTCCATACTGTCCTCTTTAAAAGGAAGTCGTTTTGTGCATCCAGAGGAGATATGCTCCATCTTCTAAGGGAAAAGTATCTACATATATTATTTGGAACATAAACGTTTTGTGCCTACTGTCTCACTTCCTAAATTACTCATATGTTCATATGAGTATGAACTCTGGATGTTTATTTTATACTTTGGGATATAATTTGACACTGCTTTAGTAGAAATATTTGCTCAGTTTTTTTTTCAACCGTGACTTTTGGAAGCTCTTTCAGTTATCTCCTGTGTCTTTTGGACGTACATCTATCATTGTGGATATTTTCAGTTTCATTAAATTTATTTTTGAATACTTCTTTACTTTATTGCATTTGAAAATGTCCCAGGCTCATATATATATTTTTGCCCCAGTCCTAATATCAGACTTTTTCCCAAGCATCCCTCTTTCCTTTTATTGAATAATGATATTAGATGTCAGGATCTTTACTTCTTAGTGTCTCTGCTCTAGTCCTCTGAACTGCAGAGAAAGTTTATACTAACCAGTGAATATATGCATGCCTATATGTATTTTTTCTAATTCTGGATTCAGAGAAGACAACCACAACCCACTCCAGTACTCTTGCCTGGAAAATCCCATGGACGGAGGAGCCTGGTAGGCTGCGGTCCATGGGGTCACTAGGAGTTGGATACGACTGAGCTTTCATTTTTCACTTTCCTGCATTGGAGAAGGAAATGGCAACCCACTCCAGTGTTCTTGCCTGGAGAATCCCAGGGACGGGGGAGCTTGGTGGGCTGCCGTCTATGGGGTCGCACAGAGTCAGACATGGCTTAAGCGACTTAGCAACAACAGCAGCATATGTATTTCTGCTTCCCAGGTAGCTCAGTGGTAAAGAATCTGCCTGCCAGTGTAGGAGATGTGGGTTTGATCACTGGGTCAGGAAAATCCCTTGGAGAAGGAAATGGCAACCCACTCCAATATTCTTGCCTGGGAAACTCCAGGGACAGAAGAGCCTGGCAGATTATAGTCCATGGGGTTGCAAAAGTTTTGGACATGACTTCGAGAACAAATCTATATTTCTATATATAACTATTAAGCTAAATGTGAATTTATACCAGTGTTTCTAACTCACTACCACGTTGACCACTGTATCCTCTTCCTTTGTTTATTTTAACATCCTACTCCAACAATGAGAATCCCGACTCAGTCATGAATTATCCACTTACCTAACTGTCCAAGCTAAGGATACATGAATAACAGTATTAAAGTAGTTAATTCACACCTCCAACCTCATACAGTTTTATCTATTTGCAATTCTTATTCTGCTTTCATAGACTTCACATTGTCCAGTCTGCTTAGCTCAGCATTTCTCCCCAGCCCCTTCTGTGAGATGCTAAATATATTTGTAATACAATTTATTTGTCATAGTCTGTTCTCCATGCTTGTATCCACTAACCTCCTAAATGATACTTATAAAGTTGCATAACTAAGGGTTCACATTTTAGTAAGTTTTGTGAATTTTTGAAAATGTGTAGTGTGATTTATCTACCATTATATCATATGTAATAGTTTCACTGCCCTAAAAATCCCCTGTGAACCTCCTATTCAGTTCAGTCCAAGGAGGGGAACTGTGCAGGTGAGTGATTGCAATGACTACAAATGGAATTTAAGTCTGTTTCTAGGTTCTCACACATATTTTGAATTTTATATATTTTTAATTTTTTAAATACTTTAAACTTTGTTATTTTATATTCTATGTCTAATCATTTAAAGCCTGTAATCTTTGGTGATCTAAAACAGCTATTTGCTGTTACTACTCACTACTATTCAGAATAGTTTATTTCCTCATGAATAAAGTAATTATTATTGTTCTTTTGTATTGTTTGAGTTAACTTGTTTTATCTGTGGGGTCCTGAGGAGCCTGAGTTGCAGATCCTTTCCTCCTGAGAATTCTGCATTTATTTGCTTTGCCAGCAGATGCTACATGACTGGAACTATTTATATAATGAATATGTTGGAGATTTCCCAGACTTCATGGGCTGTGTATGTTTGAATTCCATATCTAATTAGACCAGGTCAATGATTGCAGTTCTCCACAGGTGATACTTACTATATCATGTACTATTCACTGCTTTAACTTTGTTATAGATTCCTTTTGGAGGGAACACTTGGGCTTTTTCTTACTTTGGTCATCACAAATAAATGATTTTAGAGTTTTTTGGGGGGATTTTTTGTCATTTATCTAGGATCAAATTATACTAAATTAGGGGAGATACCTAGAATATTTTTAATGACACATTTCCAGAAGATATCCCATTAGTTCAGTTTTAGTCATGTGGATGATAATGAAGCCATGGAACATTTAAGCTGGCTTATCTAGCAGGCATAACAAAATAAAGATCAGTCTGAAGCTCCAATTTTGAGAATAATAAGCACATAGATGAGAATTGGAGCTATACAGTTCAAAGTGATCACTCAAGGGACATTAAAACTACAGGAAAGTGTGGAGGCTGTTCAGTGTCACAGATATGTGCTAGGTGAAATGGAGACATCAAGTTTGTTTATCCTTTTTCCCAAGGTGAGCTAATCTTTTTTATGTTTGTTTTATTTAATTTTTATTAAATGACAATAAATGTCTATCAAAGTATATGTCAGTTACCAATGTTAATTTCCAAAAGAGCACATTGTGATAACATTCTTCAAACTGTCATAAAACTATGTACATCTTTTAAGTTTTGTATGACTTTTAAGATTACTTCTAAGAAAATATTAATTTTAATGTTGAAAAAGACCCATGCTGTCTTCCATATTAAGTTCTTTGTTTTTCATCCCTTTGTATGTTTCCAGTATTATATTTTTACTAGCTTTCCCTTTACCAGAATGCTTCATGCATTCATTTGTCCTTGGACATTTGGGATTGTTCTTCGTACATATTTATCTGAGTATTCTGACCCATCCTACTTATATAAACCCTCAGTAACCTCTCAGGTAGTGAGTGTCCACATTCCTTTTGCTTACTTACTTGTATTTTACATGAATAAATTCTACTATTCTGTTTGTATGTTTTCTGCTCTGTGAATTTATTTTTCAATGGCCAGGACAGTATATAGGAATGATAACTTGTGGATTAGAATGAATGAATGGATATATATATATGATTAAACTTTCATCATACCACTTAACCTTCATGCTAAAGAAGCTCAGGATAAAATCAAGGCAGTTAATACTGGGTTGAACTATACAGAGTGAGCGACATCAAGCACTTGGTTGCCAGAAAGTGATTCCAGTACAATAGGAAATAGATATATTCAGGAGGTCTTGTCTCAAAGGGCTGAATTTGGGACTACTCTCGGGAAAGTAACCATGGAAAGAACTAATGTTCTGAAACTGGGAAAACAGACTATGTGCTAACACTTGGAGCCATGAGTAGCAATGTTTGTTGGCTATGGAATGGTTTTAAAGGGCTCTATTTTCTTACTAGTTTGAGCTGGATTTCATCTAAAATGTTCCACATAGTGCCTAACATAACCTTACTGTCATAGTTTCCCCAGTGGTATAATAAGAAACTTCTCTCAAAGGAGAAAGAACTTCATTTTCAGTTATAGTAAATACTTCTTGAGCAGCCAGCTTTAATGAATGAATCCAGATGATAAGAGCATTTTGAAAAGAAAAAAGTATATATTTATTGCTTTGTATGAGTCACTATGATGCTCACACCAGTAGAACAGATATTTGAATAAAAGTAAAGCATGGTGTTTAACTTACTAACAGACCAGGACCTATTGAGAGATGCTGTTACTCTGCACAATCCTACCTTGGGAAACATATCTTAACACTCAATTCTCTACACCACAAGATGGTTCTAAAAACTGTTTTTATCTACTAGAAAATAAATCTTGGACAGTTTGGTAGCATACCCTAGGATACACAGCTTGCAGGTAACTTGAATTAGAATCATTTATGTGTATTTCTTCCAAAGCCCATGATCATTTAAGCAAATGTTGACAGTCCAGTTGCTGCTGAGAGATAAAGGTGGGAACTAAGAAGAGGTCAATGCATTGAGTGATCAGAAGTCCTCTAGACACCTTTTGAGGGCCTAGTTATACCACTAAAGAAAGGATGTTAAAATATTTCCAAACGATTATAGGCAGGCTGTTTTGTAGAAAGAAATTGTCCCTGGCCCAAATGTATAATGATGTCACTTCTACAGCATTTGAAATCCTTTTTATTTATTTATTTATTTATTTGAGAAAATATTTCATTGTTTTAGAAGCTACTAGAGCACTATCCTGAAACCAAGTGATTTAATACTTTTATACATCCAGAAGAAGCATGGAGATGTTAAGTGTCCAGTGAGGAGATCGTGGCTCTCAAATCTGGCCTTGGGTCTCAGATTTGAACTTTGAAATCATTAGGCATGAATAAAAACAGCCTGGGTCTTGAAAAGTTTGTAGAGCCAAAAATATGCAAGAGAGTCCTTCACATTGTTTACAGAAGGAGTAAACCATCAAATGAGAAAAACAATCATAGACCAAAGCATTAAAAATGGTAACCCTGGAGACCAAATGGCAAAAGATTTATGTGTCATCTCCGCAGAATCAGATCGAATCTGACAAGTGGAAGACAGATGTCTTATCTGACTTCTGCTTCTGTCTCCTAAGCCGGAGCTGTAGCCTGGTCTCCAGATAGCTCATGCAGAACTTTACTCTGTTGGCAGTTGTAAGCTGCTTATGAATTTTCCTTCTTCCATTGCTGTCCATGATCACTGGAATCAGAATACTAAAATTCTATGTGGTGTGTGAGCTGTGGCAAGTTCCTTCTTTTATGTGATCTATCAAATGGAGAGCATGACAGATACTGTGCCCAACATATAATACATGCTTGATAAATATTTTTGAATGGTTTCATGAAATCACTTATAAAAGTGTCCATTTAAAAATGGATGCACCACAGGCATGTACCACATGTTGGCTACAGTATCTGTCATGATCTCTATATGATAGCCAAAATGGATCAAATTAAATGTAAAGTCTTTTGCACAGCAAAAGAAACCATAAATAAAACAGCAGCCCTCAGAATAAAGTATTTGCAAATGAAGCAAGTGATAAGAGATTAATCCCCAAAATGTACAAACAGCTCATGCAGCTCAATATTAAAAAAAAAAAATCAAAAATGGACTTCAAATTTAAATAGTCATTTCTCCATAAAAGACAAACACATCAAAAGATGCTCAACATCTCTAATTATTAGAGAAATGCAAATCAAAATTACAATGAGAAATCACATCACACTGGTCAAAATGGCCATCATCAAAAACCTGCAAACAATAAATGCTAGAGAACCCTCCAGTAGAAAAGAGAGAACCTTCCTAAGCTCTTGGTTGGAATGTAAATTGGTAAAACCACTATGGAGAACTATATGGAGGTTCCTTAAAATACTAAAAATAAGACTACCAAGTTATCCAGAAATTCCACTCCTGGGCATAAACCCACAGAAAACTGTAATTCAAAAGACACATGCACCTCAGTGCAGTGTTCACTGCAGCATTATTTACAACTGTCAGGACATGGAAGCAACCTAAGTATCCATCAACAGAGGAATGGATAAATGAGAGGTAGTACATATATATAATGGAATATTGTTGTTGTTGTTCAGTTGCCAAGTCTTGTCCAACTGTCTGCAACCCCATGAACTGCAGCATATCAGATTTTCCTGCCCTTTACTATCTACCTGAGTTTGCTCAAAATCATGTGCATTGAGTCAGTGATGCCATCCAGCTATCTTATCCTCTGTAGCACCCTTCTCCTCTTGCCCTCAGTCTTTTCCAGTGAATCGGCTCTTCACATCTGGTGGCCAAAGTATTGGAGCTTCACCTTCAGGATCAATTCTTTCAGTGAATATTCAGGGTTGATATCCTTTAGGGTTGACTGGTTTGATCTCGTTGCAGTCCAAGGGACTCTCAAGAGTCTTCTCTAGCATCACAGTTTGAAAGCTTCAATTCTTTGGTATTCAGCCTTGTTTACGGTTCAGCTCTTCACATCCATACATGACTAGTGGAAAAACCATAGCCTTGACTATACAGACCTTTCTGATGTCTCTGCTTTTTAATATGCTGTCTACATTTGTCATAACTTTTCTTCCAAGGAGCAAACATCTTTTAATTTCATGGTTGCAGTCACCATCCACAGTGATTTTGTAGCCCAAGAAAATAAAATCTGTTACTGTTTCCACTTTCTCCCATCTATTTGCCATGAAGTGATAGTATACCAGATGCATGATCTTACTTTTTTGAATGTTGGAATATTACTTGGCCACAAAAAGAATGAAATAATTCCATTTGCAGCAATGTGGATGAACATAAAGATTGTCATACTGAGTTAAGTAAGTCAGACACAGAAAGATAAATATCATGATATTATGTGTGGAATATTAGAAGAGGTATAAATGAACTTATTTATGGAATAAACCTAGAGTCAAAGAAGTAGAAAACGAACATATGGTTACCAGGGGATGAGGGGGAGGGATAAATTGGGTGATTGGTATTGATATATTTACACACTATTATGTATAAAATACATAACCAATAAGAACCTGCTGTAAAGGCCAGAGAACTCTACTCAATATTCCGTAATGGGCTATATGGGGAAAAGAATCTTAAAAAAAGAAAGAGTGGATATATTAATATGTATAATTGATTCAATGCAAGGAGACACAAGAGACATGGATTTGATCCCTGGGTCAGGAAGATGTGGAGGAGGAAATGGCCACCCACTCCAGTATTCTTGCCTGGAGTAGCCCATGGACAGAGGAGCCTGGCAGAACTAGAAGAGTCCTTAGGGTCACAAAGAGTCAAACGTGACTGAGCATGCACATAGCTTATTCACTTTAATGTACATCTGAAACAAACACAACACTGTAAATAAACTATACTCCAATAAAAAATTTTTTAAAGTATAAAGTGAGTAATACAATGTCTTGTGCTTATTAAGTGCTCAAAATGATTGTTAGTGTTAATAGTCTAAATATAGTAATGCAGTAAGAGAAACAACATTATGACAACATTGCCTCATTCAGTAGTTTTAAAAATCATAAAAAGATGAAGACATAGTTATGCATACAAAAAAACAAGGAAGAAGTTATATCAACATCTGATTTTGCATCCAAAATAGGCTGTTCTTTCCTCTATAATTTTTATAAATAATGACTGTAGCCACATACTCTAACTCTCTCATACATCAGGGAAACTTGCAGTTCAAAGAAAACTAGGAAATGGATAGTCAGGCATAGTATCCTTCATAAAGCCCAAGAAGAAATGGAGACCCTGAGACACTGAATAATGTTCCTCATGACACATTTCCAGTTTGAGTTTTCTCCTAAATATCTAAGCCTGGTGCAGCTTATTGCTGCTATCTAAGCTTGTCTTAGATATTGATAAGAATTTTCAACTTTCAAATATCCCAATCCAGTGAAACTGCCTTTAATTCAGTGGTCTTAAAATCAACTGAGGATATCTCTGGCCTGTGCTTTGATGAATACAGCATGCAGCATTTTCAAAGTGATTCTTCTCCTTGATTATGTTTTTGGAGATTATTTTGGATATATAACTCTATTCTCTCAAAGAGAGGGAGCTTGCATTATGCAGTTGACTGACAAGAAATGATTTTAAATTGCCTCATAACAAGCAATTTAAAAGGAGTATTTTGAATACAATGAGCTTTTCAATAAGGGTTTGGTGACATAGAATGAAGAGAAGCTGTAAATTGATAATATATAGGATAAAGGCAAATCAGGTATGAAAAACATCTGATGTTCTTGAAAGAATCATTTTATTTTAAAAATACTATTTTGTTAATGTTTTTAATATGAAAGTCACTCAAACATGTGTAATTAAGTGATCTACATAAACAACCCTAAGGGGTACTATGTTAATATTTTTATTATTGTTTCTCCCACCAGTTCCCGCCACCAAACCTGTAATATGTATTTTCCCTGGATTTCTTAAGAAAACAAAGTGTAGTTTAATGAGTAGAGTCTTATATGTAATAAATAGAAAAAAAAAGATTCTAGATGGAGATAATATGAATTTGTGCCTCAGAATCGCCATTTTCTCTCTTTCTCTCTCTCTTTTTTTTGGTTATAGGTTACAGTAACCTATAACATTATTTTGGGTATAATGTATAATGATTTGATATTTGTATATTCTGCAAAATGATCACCACAATAACCAAGTCAGAAAGTGAAAAGTAAAACAGAAGTGTGGGGAGGTAGAATTAATTTGGAAGCATTTTGTACTGAAGAGCTTGGGACATTTGGGTGACATAAAAAATGGAAGACTTAAAATTAGTGCAGCGTAAATTGTGACCACTAAAACTGAACAAAGGGAAGTCATGATCAGATTTGCATTTCAACTCCTGGGCACTTGGGAGAGACTAAACTTGCAGCAGAATTCAGGAGGCAGAGATGGTTGGCATCCTCCAAATGACTGAAGCAAGTGGCTTCAGTGTGGTAGTGGTAATGGAGATGGAGAAAAAACAGGAGTTATTAAGATGTCACTTAATATTAAGATAAAGTGTTACAGATGAAGACGTTACAGTCACTGTTTCAGTAACAAAGGTAAACAAAAGGGACAGGAATGGCCTGTCTGCAAATTGCTACTTTAGAAGGCTGGGCAGGGATGGTATTATATAAAAAAAGGCAAAATAGAGGGAGAATTGATTAAGCAGAATATGTAGTTACACATGCAGAAACCTCCCTTTAAACTAGCTTATACACATACACAAAGAAGATAATTCATTGGATATGTACTGGAGTCTTTCACAAAACCAAAGGAAAAGCTGTGGGAGACATGCTATCTCAAGGTACTTCAAAGATTAGAACTGGAGATTCAGACACGGTCATCTCAACTTGATCCCTTCTTTATTTGCTCCTATTGAATTTTTTTTAATATGATTAAAAGAATAGATCCTAGAACTTCAGGTTTAGATATACTTCCTTCCATGATTCAATGGGGCAAGGAATTTTTCTCTCCCAGTTTGTAAGTGAAACAGCCTTACTCATAAGCCTGCTCTTTGAACACATTTCTGAAACTAAAGATAATTATGAATAGTATGACAACCCACTCCAGTACTCCTGCCTGGAAAATCCCATGGATGGAGGAGCCTGGTGGGCTACAGTCCCTGGGGTCGCAAAAAGTCAGACACGACTGAGTGACTTCACTTTCACTTTTCACTTTCATGCATTGGAGAAGGAAATGGCAACCCACTCCAGTGTTCTTGCCTGGAGAATCTCAGGGATTGGGGAGCCTGGTGGGCTGCCATCTATGGGGTTGCACAGAGTCGGTCACGACTGAAGCGACTTAGCAGCAGCAGCAGTGAGTGCTGTATGGGTTGAATGGCCCACATCTCTAGTGGAGTTGATGGGCCTGTGGTCCAGAGGGAGTAAGTGCTAGACAGACAAAACAAAGATTGTTAACTGCAAGGTTTGTGAAATAGAGATCATGAATTCTGATTGAGAAATATTGAGACTAAAGGAGTAGTGAGATAACTGAGTAGAATTGTGCAGTGGTAGTGGAATCAAGAGGAAGTAAATGTTGGCCTTGCACTCAGGGAAGAAACTGACATAAGATGTAGTCCCCTGGATGCACTAATAATATCCTTGATTTCTGTGTAGCAGACTGCTTGACAAAACTTTGCATTATGGATTTGAATCTCTGTGTTAGGTGTTAAAATGGTTATATGAGGGAATAAATGGAGGCAATTGAGGAAGAGTTAGAAGGCCATCAGGGTGTCTTTTAGCAGGCAGTGTGCTGATTTAGCAAATTTGTTATCTTCAAAGCATCTCATTAAGAGTCCTATCCCCAAATGGAAAGGCCCATGCAGATAACTTCTGAAACCTGCTTGCAGGAAATCTGTGTTGTTTCCACATTCATGAAGCAAGGAATAGCAGACCTGTTCTTTGTGAAGATGTTGTACTAAAGCAGTGTTAAATTTTGCTTGAAATTTGACAAGTTATTCCACTTATTTTCAGGACCCTCAATTCATCATTTGTGACAGATATGTTTTACTTTTTACTTTATCCCTATTTTTTTTTTTAGTTGAGCTCTAGACCAGACTGTAAATTCACTGTCTGTCTCACACATTACTAAGAATGTTATTTCTACAGTTTCTGCTCTTTCAGTGGTGTTGTTTGAATACTAGGGTCATAGGATTTTTAACTCTATCATTGAATTCTTTCATAAGATTCTGCTGTCAGTCAAAACAAAAGATTTGAAAGCATAGCAGTATTGGACTAGAGGACTTGTTAACTCTCTCTGTTCCATGAATAAAGTGTCTCCTTTTATGATAGGTGTTGTGTGAGAAACATTCCATAAATATGTGAGAAAATTAATGACTTGTCCTGTATGAAAATCTTTGTGGTACTGTTTCAGCCTGCCAACCAAATTCTAGCCAGTTTCCTATCATAGACAAGTATCTTGCTACTCAGAACACAAGGAAAAGTTACTATGGTGATCTTTTTTATGTACTTGTATATTTTCCATACATCAGCCTGCTGAAGACTCTGGAGACCAACACACACTAGATCATTTTGAAAATGCAGCACAGATTTGAGGAAAGACTCTTGCATCAAAATAATGGAACAACAACACAAGGAATGTAGGAAAGAGAGAGCCTCAATCAAAGAATTACTCATGCAGGCCAGTAAGCAACAGTTAGAACTGGACATGGAACAACAGACTGGTTCCAAATAGGAAAAGGAGTACGTCAAGGCTGTATATTGTCACCCTGCTTATTTAACTTCTATGCAGAGTACATCATGAGAAACACTGGGCTGGAAGAAGCACAAGCTGGAATCAAGACTGCCGGGAGAAATATCAATAACCTCAGGTATGCAGATGACACCACCCTTATGGCAGAAAGTGAAGAGGAACTCAAAAGCCTCTTGATGAAAGTAAAAGAGGAGTATGAAAAAGTTGGCTTAAAGCTCAACATTCAGAAAACGAAGATCATGGCATCTGGTCCCATCACTTCATGGGAAATAGATGGGGAAACAGTGGAAACAGTGTCAGACTTTATTTTGGGGGACTCCAGCATCACTGCAGATGGTGACTGCAGCCATGAAATTAAAAGACGTGTACTCCTTGGAAGAAAAGTTATGACCAACCTAGATAGTATATTCAAAAGCAGAGACATTACTTTGCAGACTAAGGTCCGTCTAGTCAAGGCTATGGTTTTTCCAGTATGAAAAAGTTGGCTTAAAGCTCAACATTCAGAAAACGAAGATCATGGCATCTGGTCCCATCACTTCATGGGAAATAGATGGGGAAACAGTGGAAACAGTGTCAGACTTTATTTTGGGGGACTCCAGCATCACTGCAGATGGTGACTGCAGCCATGAAATTAAAAGACGTGTACTCCTTGGAAGAAAAGTTATGACCAACCTAGATAGTATATTCAAAAGCAGAGACATTACTTTGCAGACTAAGGTCCGTCTAGTCAAGGCTATGGTCTTTCCAGTAGTCATGTATGGATGTGAGAGTTGGACTGTGAAGAAGGCTGAGCACTGAAGAATTGATGCTTTTGAACTGTGGTGTTGGAGAAGACTCTTGAGAGTCCCTTGGACTGCAAGGAGATCCAACCAGTCCATTCTGAAGGGGATCAGCCCTGGGATTTCTTTGGAAGGACTGATGCTAAAGCTGAAACTCCAGAACTTTGGCCACGTCATGTGAAGAGTTGACTAATTGGAAAAGACTCATGCTGGGAGGGATTGGGGGCAGGAGGAGAAGGGGACGACCAAGAATGAGATGGCTGGATGGCATCACCGACTCAATGGACGTGAGTTTGAATGAACTCCGAGAGATGTTGATGATCAGGGAAGCCTGGTGTGCTGTGATTCATGTAGTCACAGAGAGTCGGACACAACTGAGCAACTGAACTGAAGATTAATTTATTTATTTTGCTGCTGCTGCTAAGTCGCTTCAGTTGTGTCCAACTCTGTGCAACCCCATAGACAGCAGCCCACCAGTTTCCCCCATTCCTGAGATTCTCCAGGCAAGAACACTGGAGTGGGTTGCCTTTTCCTTCTCCAATCTATGAAAGTGAAAAGTGATAGGGAAGTCGCTCAGTCGTGTCCGACTGTTCACAACCCTATGGACTGTGGCCCACCAGGCTCCTCCTTCCGTGGGTTTCTCCAGGCAAGAGCACTGGGGTGGGATGTGGATAAATTACAGTATTATGATTTTTTTCATACATGAGCGTAAATTGGCCACAAGTAAACATGTGTCCCTCCATCCTGACCCCTCTACCACCTCCCTCACCACCCTCCCTCTGGGTCATCCCAGAGCACCAGCATTGGGTGTCCTGCTTCATGCATCAAACTTGCACTGGCTGTCTATTCTACAAATGGTAATGTACAGATTTCCATGCTATTCCCTCAAATCATCCTACCCTTGCCTTCTCCCCCTGAGTCGAAAAGTCTGTTCTTTACATCTGTGTCTCCTTTGCATACCCGCATGTAGGATCATCATTGCCATCTTTCTAAATTCCATATACATGTGGTAATATACATTATTTGTCTTTCCCTTTCCAAATTACTTCACTCTTTTTTTAAATTTAATTTAATTTTTTTAAATACTTTATTCTACTTTACAATATTGTATTGGTTTTGCCATACATTGACATGAATCAGTCACAGGTGTACATGATCTCCCAATGCCGAAGCTCCCTTCCACCTCCCATCCCACACCATCTCCCCGGATCATCCTGTACACCAGCCCCAAGCATCCTGTACCCTGTATTGACCGTAGACTGGTGCTTCATTTCTTATATGGTAGTATACATGTTTCAGTGCTATTCTCCCAAATCCTCCAGTTTCATCCACCTGATGAGAACTGACTCAAATGTGTTTCTTTTTGTAGCTGAGTAATATTCCATTGTGTGTATGTACCACAACTTCCTTATTCATTCATCAGCCAATGGACATCTAGGTTGCTTCAATGTCCTAGCTGCTGTAAACAGTGCTCCAGTGAACACTGATGTACATATGTCTCTTTGTTTTGTTTATTGTTTCCTTTGCTATGCAAAATCTTTTCAGTTTAAGTAGGTCCCATTTGGTTATTTTTTCTTTTATTTCCATTATTCTGGAAAATGGATTGAAAAAGATGTTTCTGTGATTTTTGTCAGAGTGTTCTGCTATGTTTTCTTCTAATAGTTTTATAGTGTCCAATCTAACATTTAGGTATTTAATCCGTGTTGAACTTATTTTTGTGTATGGAGTTAAGAAAGGATCTAATTTCATTTTTTCCACATGTGGCTGTACAATTTTCCTAGCACCGTTTGTTGAATAGACTGTCTTTCCAACACTGTGTAGTCTTGCCTCCTTTGTCATAGGTTAATTGACTATAGGTAAATGCACTTATTTCCAGGTTTTCTGTCCTGTTCCACTTTTTTATATTTCTATTTTTGTGCCAGTACCATACTGCTTTGGTGACTATAGCTTTTTCATGCAATCTGAAGTCAGGAAGCCTGATTACTTCAGCTCCATTTTTCTTCTTCAAGATTGCTTTGCGTCTTTGTGTAACCATCCAGATTTTGAGATTGTTTTGTTGTAGCTCTGTAGAAAATGTCATTGGTAATTTTATAGGGATTGCATTGAATTAGTAGACTGCCTTGGCTTGGGCAGCCTGCCATTTTGACAATATTGAATCTTCCAATCCACAAACATGGTATATTTTTCAAACTATTTAAATCTTCTTTGGTTTCTTACATCAACATTTTATAGTTTTCAGAATATAGGTCTTTTGTCTCCTTCTGTAGGTTTATACCTAGTAGGTTTATTTTTGAGGCAATGGTAAGTGTAATTGCTTCTTGAATTTGTCTTTATGATCATTCATTGTTAGTGTATAGAGATGCAACAGAATTCTGTATATTAACTTTGCAACCTGCAACTTTATCAAATTCATTTAGATCTAGTAGTTTTCTGGTAGCATCTTTAGGATCTTTTGTGTATAGTATCATGTCATCTGGAAACAGTGGCAGTTTAACTTCTTTTCTATTTTAATCTCAATTTTATTTACTTATTTTACTTTATAATATTGTATTGGTTTTGCCATGCATTGACATGAATCCGCCATGAGTGTACATATGTTCCCCATCCTCCTACCTCCCTCCCCATCCCATCCCTCTGGGTCATCCCAGTGCACCAGCCCCAAGCACCCTGTATCATGTATCGAAACTGGACTGGTGATTCGTTTCACATGTGATAATTTACATGTTTCAATGCCATTCTCCCAAATCATCCCACCCTCACCCTCTCCCACAGAGTCCAAAATCTGTACATCTGTGTCTCTTTTGCTGTCTCACATACAGCATTATCATTACCATCTTTCTAAATTCCATATATATGTGTTAGTATACTGTATTGGTGTTTTTCTTTCTGGCTTACTTCACTCTGTATAATAGGCTCCAGTTTTATCCACCTCATTAGATCTAATTCAAAAGTATTCTTTTTAACAGCTGAGTAATATTCTATTGAGCATATGTACCACAGCTTTCTTATCCATTCATCTGCTGATGGACATCTAGGTTGCTTCCTTGTCTTGGCTATTATAAACAGTGCTGTGATGAACACTGCCATACACTTGTCTCTTTCAATTCTGGTTTCCTCGGTGTGTATGCTCAGCAGTGGGATTGCTGGGTCATAAGGCAGTTCTATTCCAGTTTTTTAAGTAATCTCCACATTGTTCTCCATAGTGGCTGTACTAGTTTGCATTCCCACCAACAGTGTAAGATAGTTCCCTTTTCTCCACACCCTCTCCAGCATTTATTGCTTGTAGACTTTTGGATCACAGCCATTCTGACTGGCATGAAATGGTCCCTCATTGTGGTTTTGATTTGCATTTCTCTGATAATGAGTGATGTTGAGCATCTTTTCATATGTTTGTTAGCCATCTATATGTCTTCTTTGGAGAACTGTCTATTTAGTTCTTTGGCCCAGTTTTTGATTGGGTCATTTATTTTTCTGGAATTGAACTGCAGGAGTTGCTTGTATATTTTTGAGATTAATTTTTTGTCAGTTGCTTCATTTGCTATTATTTTATCCCATTCTGAAGGCTGTCTTTTCACGTAGTTTATAGTTTCCTTTGTTGTGCAGAAGCTTTAAATTTTAGTTAGGTCCCATTTGTTTATTTTTGCTTTTATTTCTAATATTCTTGGAGGTGGGACATAGAGGATCCTGCTGTGATTTATGTCAGAGAGTGTTTTGCCCATGTTCTCCTCTAGGAGTTTTATAGTTTCTGGTCTTACATTTAGATCTTTAATCCATTTTGAGTTTATTTTTGTGTGTGGTGTTAAAAAGTGTTCTAGTTTTATTCTTTTACAAGTGGTTGACCAGTTTTCCCCCCACCACTTGTTAAAGAGATTGTCTTTTCTCCATTGTATATTTTTGCCTCCTTTGTCAAACATAAGGTGTCCATAGGTGTGTGGATTTATCTCTGGGCCTTCTATTTTGTTCCATTGATCTATATTTCTGTCTTTGTGCCAATACCATACTGTCTTGATGACAGTGGCTGAAGTGAGGTAGGTTGATTCCTCTTTTCCAGTTTGGATTTCCTTTACTCCTTTTTCTTCTCTGATTGCAGTAGCTAGGACTTTCAAACCTATTTTGAATAAAAGTGGTGAGAGTGGACATCTTTGTCTTTATGATATTGAGGTATGTATCCTCTGTGGCCACTCTGGAGAGTTTTTATAATAAATGGGAGCTGAATTTTGTCAGAAGCCTTTTGTGCATCTATTGAGATAATCAGATGGTTTTTAATTCTTCAGTTTGTTGATATGGTGTGTCATATTGATTGATTTGTGAATGTTGAAAAAACCTTGCATCCCTGGGATAAATCCCACCTGATCATGGTGTATGATCTTTTTAACATATTGTTGGTTACAAATTGCTAGTATTTAGTGGAGGATTTTTGCATCTATGTGTCATCAGTGATATTGGACTGTAATTTTCCTTTTTGTGTGTTATGTGTATCTGGTTTTGGCATCAGAATGATGGTGGTCTAATAAAATGAGTTGGAAGTTTTTCTTCCTGTGTGACTTTTTAGAACAGTTTCAGAAGGATAGGTGTTAACTCTCTGTAAATGTTTGATAAGATTCACCTTTGAAGCTGTCAGGTCCCAGACTTTTGTTTTTTGGGAGGTTTTTAATCCCAGTTTCAATTTCAGTTCTTGTGATTGGTCTGTTCATATTTTCTATTTCTCCTTTGTTCAGTACCTTTCTAAGAAGTTGTCCATTTCTTCCAGGTTGTCCATTTTGTTGGCATACAGTTGTTCACAGTAGTCTTATAATTCTTAATGTTTCTGTGGAGTCAGTTTTAACATCTCCTTTTTCATTTCCAATTTGACTGATTTGAGTCCTCTCACTTTTTTTCTCGATGCGTCTGCCTAATGGTTTATCAGTCTGTTTATCTTTTCAGAGAACCAGCTTTTAGTTTAATTGATCTTTGCTATTGTTTTCTTTGTCTGTATTTCGTTTCTTTCTGCCCTGATCTTTATGATTTCCTTTCTTCTACTAACTTTAGGTGTTGTTTGTTCTTCTTTCTCTAGTTGTTTTCAGTGCAAGTTTAGGTTGTTTGAGATTTTTCTTGTTTCTTGACAAACTTCCCTGTTAGAACTGCTTTGCTGCATCCTAAAAGTTTTGGACCATTGTGCTTTCATTTTCATTTGTCTCAAGGTATTTTTTAAATTTTGTCTTTGATTTCTTCAGTGATCCAATGGTGGTTTAGTAGCATACTGTTTAGTCACCACATGTTTGTGTTTCTTAGTCTGTTTGGTTTTTTTTTAGTTTATTTCTAAACTTATTTCCTTGTGATCAGAAAAGATATTTGCTATTATTTTGACTTTCTAAAATTTACCAAGGCTTGGCTTGTCACTCAGCATGTGGTCCGTCCTGGAGAATATTCCATGTGCACTTGAGAAAAATATGTAGTCTGCTGCTTTAAGATGCAATACTCTATAAATATAAATTAATTCCAACTCATCTAAAGTGTCATTTAAGGCCTGCATTTCCTTAATTAGTTTTCTGTCTGGATGATCTATTGATGAAATGGAGTGGTGTCCTTCTTTGTCTCTATAACAGTCTTTGTTTTAAAGTCTACTTTGTCTGTTATGAGTATTCCTGCTCCAGCTTTCTTGTGATTTCCATTTGCGTGAAATACCTTCTCCCATCCCCTTACTTTCAGTCTGTAAGTGTTGGTAGATATGAAGTAGATCTCCTGTAGACAACATATATATGGGTCTTATTTTTGTATCAATGCAGCCAGCCTATGTCTTTTGGTTGGTGCATTTAATCCATTTACATTTAAGGTAATTAGCAATATGTCTGATCAAGTGGAGGTGATGGAATTCCAGTGGAGCTATTTCAAGTCCTAAAAGATTATGCTGTGAAAGTGCTGCACTCAATATGCCAGCAAATTTGGAAAACTCAGCAGTGGCCACCAAACTACAGAAAGGTCAGTTTTCATTCCACCTTGAAAGAAAGGCAATGCCAAAGAATGTTCAAACTGCCACACAATTGCATTCATCTCACACTCAAGCAAAGTAATACTCAGAATTCTCCAAGCCAGGCTTCAACAGTACGTGAACTGAGAATTCTAGATGTTCAAGCTGGATTTAGAAAAGGTAAAGGAACCAGAGATCAAATGGCCAACATCCACTGGATCGTAGAAAAAGCAAGAGAGCTCCAAGAAAACATCTACCTCTGCTTTATTGACTATGTCAAAGCCTTTGACTCTGTAGATCACAACAAACTGGAAAATTCTTAGAGACTTTGAGGTACCAGACCACCTTTACCTGCCTTCTGAGAAATCTGTATGCAGGTCAAGAAGCAACAGTTAGAACCAGGCATGGAACAATGGACTGGTTCCCTATGGGAAAGGAGTTCATCACGTCTTTATATTGTCACCCTGTTTATTTAAATTCTATGCAGAACACATGATGCTAAATGCCAGGCTGGGTGAAACACAAACTGGAATCAAGTTTTGGGGAGAAATATCAGTAACTTCAGATAAACAGATTACACCACCCTATGGTAGAAAGTGAAGAGAAACTAAAGAGCCTCTTGATGAAAAAGGAGAGTGAAAAAGTTGGCTTAAAACTCAACATTCAGAAGACTAAGATCATGGCATCCAGTCCCATCACTTCGTGGGAAATAAATGGGGAAACAATGGAAACTGTCGGGAGCCGCAGCCGCCATTGCGGGATGGCGCCGGTTTCCTGCTTCCTGGTTCTTCGCAAACGTAGACTAAAAAGACGCATGCGCAAGATGTGTCTCTTAAGGTCACGGATATGCTAATTAGGGATTCTAACAGTGTTCTGTTATGAGCCAATCAGAGGTTGACACAGATATGCTAATCAGGGATTCTAACTGTTCTGTTATGAGCCAATCAGAGGTTGACACAGATATGCTAATTAGGGATTCTAACAGTGTTCTGTTATGAGCCAATCAGAGTTTGACACGCCTCCCCTCTGGGCTATATATGTCTCTTATACACATCTAGATGTGTATAAGAGACAGCAATGACAGTGTTCTGTTATGAGCCAATCAGAGGTTGACACGCCTCCCCTCTGGGCTATATAAGCAACCACTTTCCCTGCATCGGGGCCCTCTCGCCACTTCCTAAAAGAGCTGTAACAATAAACTGCGTGTCAGAAGAATCCTGTCTGTGGCGTTCTCCTTATCGGCGAGGCGGGTGACCACAGGAAACAGTGACAGACTTTATTTTTGGAAGCTCCAAAATCACTGCAGATGGTGGCTGCAGCCATGGGAAATTAAAAAGATGCTTTCTCCTTGGAAGAAAAGCTATGACCAATCTAGACAGCATACTAAAAAAGCAGAGGCATTAGTTTGCTGACAAAGGTCCATCTAGTCAAAGCTATGGTTTTTCCAGTAGTCATGTATGGATGTGATAATTGGACCATAAAGAAAGGTGAGCACCAAAGTATTGATGCTTTTGAACTCTGGTATCGGAGAAGACTCTTGAGAGTCCTTTGGACTACAAGGAGATCAAACCAGTCAATTGTAAAGGAAATCAGTCCTGAATATTCATTGGAAGGACTGATGCTGAAGCTGAAGCTCCAATACTTTGGCCACTTGATGTGAAGAACTGACTCATTATGAAAGACCCTGATACTAGGAAGGATTGAAGGCAAGAGGAGAAGGGGATGACCAAGGATGAGATGGTTGGATGGCATCACTGACCTGATGGACATGAGTTTAAGTAAGTTCTGGGATTTGATCATGAACAAGGAAGCCTGGTGTGCTGCAGTTCATCAGATCACAGAGTCAGACACCACTGAGTGACTGAACTAAACTGGCTGAAGGTTGTCTTTCTGTTTATGGTTTCCTTTGTTGTTAAAAATTTTAATTAGGTCCATTTTTTAAAATTGTGTTTTTATTTTCATTACTTTAGAAGACAAATCATAAATAATATTGCTATGATTTACACCAAAGAATGTTCTCCCTATATTTCCAAGCATTTTATGCTATTAGGTCTTACATTTTGGTCTTCAATACATTTTCAGTTTATTTTTGTATGTGGTGTTAGAGAATATTTTAGTTTCATTTTTTTACATGTAGCTGTTCAGTTTTCCAAGCATCATTTATTTAAAACACCATCTTTTCTCTGTTGTATGTTCCTGACTTCTTTGTTGTAGATTAGTTAGCCATAAGTGCATGGATTTATTTCTGAGTTTTCTGTCCTGTTCTCTTTATCTAAACTTACTAAAACAGTAATATCATACTGTTTTGATTACTATAGATTTGTAGTATTGTCTGAAGTCAGGGGGCCTGATTTCTCCTGCTCCTGATTTCTTTCTCAGAATTGCTTTGGCTATTTCGGGGTTTTTTTGTCTTACTATACAGATTTTAAAGTTTTTTGTCTAGTTCTGTGAAAATGACATTGGCAACTTAATAGGGATTGCATCGGCTCTTTTGATTTCCTTGGATAGTGTGTTCATCTGAACAATAGTGATTCTTCCAATCCAAGAACACTGTATATATTTTCATCCATTTGTGTGGTCTTCAATTTCTTTCATCAGTGTCTTATAGTTTTCCAAATTTAGGTCTTCTGTCTCTTAAGGTAGGTTTATTCTTAGGCATTTTATTCTTTCTGATACAGAATAATTTATTCTAAATGTGCAAAAAATGTTTTAATTGTAGGAAATAATGATCATCATACAATAAATTTGCAAAAAGCTTTACACTTTTCAAAGGATTGAGGGACATTTTTCATTGTTTTTAGGAATGTCATTTATTTATAAATGTTCTTAGATCTGGCAGGAATAGATATTTTTCAGGTGAGGAAAGAGTTATTAGTTATCTGACAAACCAAGATGCAGACAAGTTTTGCAACTCTGAATTATCATTTCCTTATATATGTTTAGATAGCTTTTGAGTTTTAAAAAACGTTGTATCTGAATTATATTGCTAAAGATGCAATGTATTCTTTGTTATCCTGAACATTCTTATTTTTAAAAGATTGTAGGATATTTCCTGTCTCAAAAACATGGACATTTCCTCTGTTGTCTTCCTCCAAAATCTTTACTTTGTGGCCACATTCAAATTGGATAATAATTAGTTGTTTCCACAGTTTCTCTCTTGCTAAAAGTAAGATATAAAAGACTGCAGCCAGATTCCTACTGATGTCATTGGATACATGATAAACAGGAAAATGCCACATATACTTAAAAAACAAAACAGTTGATAGTACTCAAACCCATGTTGACTTCGATATTACAACAATTTACATGGATTTAAAAGCAGGTATCTTTGATGTCTCAGTGGTAAAGAATCTGCATGCCAATACAGGAGACATGGGTTTGATCCTGTATTTGGAAGATCCTCTGGAGAAAGAAATGGCAACCCACTCCAGTATCCTTGCCTGGGAAATCCAACAGAGGAGCCTGGCAGACTACAGTCCATGGGATCACAAAGAATTGGACATGACTTAGTGACTAAGCAACATCAGTTATAAATATATTTATAAACTTAAATAGACTGAGTTAATGTATAGGTCATTTTAGCATAGAAACCATAGAGAAGGCAAATGGAAAATCTAGAACTTGGAGGGTACAACTGAAAAATAAGCCACTTGATAAGGGTTAATGAAGACAGAAGAAAGCATACTTGAAAATGTGTGCTTGGGTGCTAAGCCGCTTCAGTCATTTCTGACTCTTTGCAGCACTGTGGACCAGACTGTAGCCTGTCAGGCTCCCCTGTCAGTGGGATTTTCTGGGCAATAATGGTGGTGTAGGCTGCCATGACCTCCTTCAGGGATTTTATCAACCCAGAGATCGAACCTGTATCTCTTAAGTCTCCTGCATTGGCAGGCGGGTTCTTTACCACTAGTGCCACCTGTTGAAAATAGGCCCATAGAAAATTACAAATCTGAGCAAAACAAAGAGGAAAGTAGTAGACAATGAGCAGAGTCTCAAACATGGGGCATGATATCATGTAAATTAACATAAATCATAGTCTCAGAGAGAAGAAAAAAATAGAAAAAATAAAGGCCCTATATTTTTTGAATTTTGAAAAGGGAATCAATTTCCAGATACAAAAACCTAGATGATAACTAAGAAGAAGAAAGAAAGAAACACACATACACACATTCAGGCATATTATATACAAATTATGATTTCAATAGTGCAAGTCGCTCAGTTGTGTCTAACTCTTTGCAACCCCATGGACTGTAGTCTATGAGGCTCCTCTGTCTGTGAAATTCTCCAAGCAAGAATACCATACTGGAGTGAGTTGCTGTCACCTTCTCCAATGGTTTTAGTTGGCTATTGTTACTGAATATCTAGCTGAGGTCATTATAGAACTGTAAGGCAGTAGAATGGTATTTAAAAGTCTATTATTGACCTAACGTAAAGCCAACATGAGTTCAGTGGTAGAGTGTAAAATAAATATTTCAAAAAGAGAGGAGAGAGAGAAAAGGATATATCAAACACCACTAATTTAAGAAGAAAGATATGTTAAAATAAGGAATTAGGCCCTCAAGGCTTGGAGGCGTAGACCCAAGGAAAACCCAGTGGATGCCACAAAGCATCAGAGTTAACATATAGTGTTGAAAGTGCTTTCTGAAGTCAGATCTCAAGAGAATCCGGGTTATCTAATACAATAAAAATACTTGAGAAGTTAGTCAACTATTCCCTGATAGGAAGCTTATTTACTTAGACTGGATTATGTCATTCTCACTACTGTGATGGAAAAGTAAACTCAGCTTCATCAATCAGTATGTTAATTCCTACTCGTAATAAGAACACACTGATTGGGGAGGCAATATAGTGTTGGGTAAAGTATAATTTTTGGTTATAAACAGTAGACTTAAACATCAGTAATATGACTTCCGAGCCCAGTGATGTGGTACAACAAAAACATCGTAACATTATAGAAAATAATAATCTTTCTTGAGTAAAGCACTGTTCTTTGTTATTTAATAATTTTAATTTTGTTTATTTTTTGACTGCACTGAGTCTTCATTGCTTTACAACTTTTTTCTAGCTCTGGCGAGTGAGGGGTCCTCTCTCATTGCAGTGTGTGGGCTTCTCATTGTGGTGGCTTCTCTTGCTGTGGGAAAGGGCCCTGGGGCACGGGGGCCTTGGTAGTTGTGGCCACAGGGCTCTTGAGCACAGGCTCAATAGTTGTAGCACATGGGCTTGTCCCACGGCATGTGGGATCTTCCTGATTCAGGGATGGATCCCTGTCTCCTCCATTGGCAGGCAGACTCTCTACCACTGAGGCCCCAGGAGAGCTACTAAGGCTCTGTCCTTAGTGTTTCCGTATACCATTTCATTTCATTTTGTCAGGGAGAGGGAAATTCTCCACCTCTACCCATCTTGTGGTTAGACTGATAATAAAATTGATACAAGACAGATTAATAGGAGAAAAAAGTTTAGTTTGTGCATCCAAAGTCCTCATGGAAATAAGACCTAAGTGGCCAAAAGAGGCAACTTTTATATTTCTTAGACAAAGAAACAATACATTTGAGAGACATTGAAAAGACAAACAATTTTGGGTGCTCAGTTAGTAAGGAATTTAAGCTATCTATGGACTTGGGTTGAAAATTAGTAGAGAACTAACAAGGTTTGTTTATATAGGTCTCTCAGCTCCGCTTTCTGTCTCTCTGATGATGCCTTTCTATCTCCCAATACAGGAAGGGCACCGTTCATGAGGGAGATATATTTTTTGCTTTCAGAGAGAGAGAGAGCAGGGTCAAATGTCCCTCTTTGATCAGTCACTTCTTAAGTAATTTTAATTCAAAATAATCAATATGTATTGAAGCATATTTTGAAGTGGCTGCCCTTGGCCCAGTTTCATAAAAACCATATGAGATTTTCTTTTATCCTCAGAGCATTTTTTTATTTCCATTTTGCTGTTGGAAAACAGACAATTTAAATTTAATTCCATTAAATTTAGGGCCCTTTATCGATCATTTCTACAAGGTTGACATTAGGGAAACATGAGGCATTAGTACCCATATTATTACCAGCAGTCTACCTATATCCTTTAATAATATTCCTTTATGACTTAGGACTCAATAGCAACAACTGCTACTTTTTACTATAACTGTAATGACTACAACAATCACTGTACTTACTATGTGCAAGGCATCGTGACACACACTTTTATAACAATTTCAATCATTTAGTCTTTATAAAAACAAAACCAATACAGTATTGTAAAGTAATTAACCTCCAATTAAAATAAATAAATTTATATTCAAAAAAAACAAAACTCAGTGCATAAGTTCTATTGTTACTCTCATTTTATTATTCAAGACCTGACTAGGTAATTCCTTGATGTTCTGCAGATAATAAATGCTAGAGTCAGGGTTAAACCTCTATATAAATTCACCTGTGTTTTATTAATGAAAGGTCTCTGTGGTGATGAGGATGATGATAATGAAGATGAGGATGGACATTCTATAAGTTGTTTTTTTTTTTTTTTTTTTACTGATGACAGAATTTTCCTGCTTCAATTACTGACCTTAAAATCAAGAACCTAACAATTATACCCATCCAGTATGGAATTAATAGTTGAGAGATTAATTTTTAAAAGTAATGAGATCCATGCCATAACTTTTAAATACTTTTGTCAAACTGCATTCAATGCTTTTATACTGCATATTATTCCAACAAACTGAATTATAACATTTCTCTATACACATAATGGATTAAATTAGTACTTTGTATTGGAGAAATACATGGCTTCCCTGGTGATTCAGTGGTGAAGAATTTGCCTACCAACGCAGGCACACAGGTTCAATCCCTGGGATGAGGGAACCCACTCCAGTATTTTTGGCTGGAAAATCCCACAGACAGAGGAGCCTGGCTGGCCATAGTTGATGGTGTTGCAGAGTCAGACATGGCTTAGCTACTAAACAACGACATTGAAGCAGTTATTGTAATGTCGATAGAAAAGGAAAATGGCAATCTCACAGAAAGGAAATAAAATGTAGTTGCCAAAGTTTATAATGCATCACAATGTATAAGCAAATACCTTTGATTAATTCAGCCAAATTCAGCCATTTGTGTGTGAGGTCATCACAATAAACCAATGAACATGCATAGTGTCCAAGGTGAGACTTCCCAGAATAGTCTAAAATATGTACACATTTTAAAATATGTACACATTCTAAAATTTGAACACATTTTTAAAGAATACAACTCACATAAACCACTCAAGATTTATCTTTCCATTGGCTAATTATTTTAACATTAAATCTTAACACAGTTTTAACACAGATAGCATGCTATATTGGGCAAAGAGTGGAAAACTGAGTCTCGGTCTATGCTTTCATCTTTGCTGACAACTATTGCTATGTGCTCAGGGTTTGTGCTCAGTTGCTCAGTCAAAGGGGTCCTTTGTGACTCTTTGGGCTATAGCTCACCAGGCTCATCTGTTCATGGAATTTTTCAGGCAAGAATACTGTAGTGGTTTGCCATTTCCTACTACAGAGGATTTTCCCAACTCAGGGATTGAACCCCCATCTCCTGCATTGGCCCTCAGATTCTTTACCACTGTGCCACCCGCGAAGCCCCAACTATTACTATAACTTTAGGCATAAATACTTTAGCAATCTTGGGCATAGGTTAAACTCACTTTAAAACATCTTCTGTCTCTGATACTTTATATTTCTATTATACTTTTAGAAAATGCTTAAAGCTTGTTAGATAAATTAAGAATCTATGTGTAAGATAATGCCCATACTCAAAATGTATTACTATTGTGGATACAATAAAATAATCTGATATATTTCCAATTATTCATCCATAAAAATTTATAGATACAGCAAATAACATTTTAGGAATCACTTCAGAAGAGGGGGTTAAAAATATATTTCTTCAACCTTAATGCCTTTTAACATTATGCCTTAATCCCAAGGTTGTTGTGATTATCTACCTACCTGTTTATCTATTTATTTACTTATTTATCTGCTGTTTTCTTTGTAAACATGGACCTGTTGCATAGCCTCCATACTCATTTATAGAAAAGATTAAAACTATAAATCATCACAACTCATAAGCTGCCTACTTAGAGCTGAACAGCCAGCACAGCACCAGAACTGATGGAGATTTATGAATCTCAGACAGCTGCTCTCACCCAACTTCAAGAAGATAAAGGGAAAGGAAAGATATCGAATTAATTTGGTGTCCATAGATAATACTTATGTAAACAGATGGGATCAGCTACCTGGAGGGCAAAACTCTAGGAAAGGAGGAAATATGGAGAGAGTGTGTACTGACCCTTTTCTGTTCTACATGTTGAAATCCCAGCTCTGTATGAGACCTAATTGAAGACATTTGCTTTCCTTGAGTTTTATCCAACCAGGTCCCCGGTGGTTCAGTGGTAAAGGATGCCTGCCAATGCAGGAGACCTAGGTTTGATCCCTAGGTCTGGAAGATCCCCTGGAAAAGAAAATGGCAACACGTTCTAGTATTTTTGCCCGGAGAATTCCACCGAGGCTGGCGGGCTACATTCCATGGGGTCACAAAAGAGTCAGACATGATTTAAAAAATAAACAAAACCAGCCAATAATAATTTTCTGTTCTTCTAATCTCTAGTATATATTATGCCTTATACCATACCCAGGCATATATAACTGCTGTTTCAGTCAGGTTATACCTTTTGGTGCTTAAATAAAATTTCAAGCCTTTTAGAAAGAACTAGGAGTTTTACTTTATTTACCTAACACACAATATCTAGTTGTTCCAGACATTTTTTAGCCTTGCTGAGTCTTGCAGAGTTAAGATGACTTTTGAAAACAAGTCACTCAATGGTTTTCTATTGCATAGAAAAGTGATTTAGATTTTTTCCTTAAGTATTTTTTCTCTAAAAAAATCCCTTAGAAAACATTGATTATATGTAGATAAAATTATACTAAAATAAATAAACTTAAAGTTTAAAAACACTGAATGCCTACATTTGTATTCATGCAATTTTTAAAGAGACAGAAAAGAGATGGTCTTCATCAGCAGTTGATCAGAGCTTCTTAAGTTTATGTGAAACAAAGAATTTAGCTCAAGGTAGGGAAGGTAAAAGAAAAATAACAAGTTGATTTAAGCAGAAAATGAAATAACAAGTTAGTGCTAAGTCATAAAATATGAGCTATACTATTTACAACATTTGTTGCATTTATTACCAAACATGTCATGTGTTTGTTTACCTATGTGCTTATACAAATATGTATCTTTAATTTCAAGGTGGTAAAAAACAAAGCAAAACAAACTGGAAACAGAATTTTTATCATTTTATAATAGATATTGGGAAACAAAATACAGACCTATTAATCAGTGTAGAGTAAATATTATAATTTAATAATTTTGCTTCAACTTGACAAACCAGCTTTGTCCTACTGGGTTAGAAATATTCTGCAGTTTTCAATATTGTTAACAACAGAAAACAAATGTATGACAAAGTATTTGAGAAAGCAAAATATATCTTAAGGTCTTGGATACTGTAGATGGGATGAGATATTTTAGAGGAAAATTTATGATATCTGGTCATGATGACCAGCTGATAAACAACAAATGTAGCAAAATAATCTGCTGTTATTTCTAAGGGTGCATGAAATTGGCTTCTTATTGAAAGTGACATTTAAAAGCAGTTAGAGTTTTAGTAAAGACATGATGAGGGAAACAAATGTCCTTCCCCAGGCCAGAGTAAGAGAATGCGCCAGACTCCTACCCTAAGTGATGCTCTTTCTCAGGTGGAAAAATGAAGTATGATATAAACCTCCATGGAAGAATCTTGGCATAACATGGATATAAAATGTGGCACTGTAAAATGTTAGTCCATATTACAGAATGTAGCTCACATCATAGTCACAGTACTGTTCAATAGTGTGTCCTAGTATAACGTAATAAGCACAAACAATCATCTATGTCGCATTCTTGCCAAAATGTTTATCATGAGTCTGTTCAGAAGGAAACAATAGACGGATCCAGAAATTGCCAAGATAACTACAGTAATATGACATGAGCCAGGATTAGCAATATGATTGATTTAAAAAGCTGAGTTCATTAGAACTTAGAGACATAATAACTAAATGTAAATGGGTACACACTGATTAGATTCTAGATTTTTTTAAAGAGCTATGAAAGATATCTTTGAGAGAATGGCAAAATAAGCTTTCAAAAATGGATTTCATTTAGATAGTACTATCAAATTGTTAATTTCCTTAGGTCTGGTTATGATAGTGTGGCTATGTAGGAGAATGCTTTTATTGTTAAAATATGTGTTTTGAAGTAGTGACGAAGTGTTATGAAATTTGAAATTCTGAATGGTTTAGAGCAAAAAAAATGATAGAGGAGAAGGGAGGGGAAGGAAGACAGAATGAATACGGAAAAGATGAGTGGGGAAACAGAGATAACACATGTGGAAATGTAGAATTATGCTCATTGGTAAATCTAAGAAAATGTATATATTGATGATCAATTGAATTTCCCTTCTATATATTCTTCTACATTTGAAGAATTTGCCAAATTAAATGAGATTAGATATTTTAGAGGAAAATTTATCACATCTGGTCATCCTGATTTAAAAGAAAAATAGGTAGCAAAATAATCTGTGTAAATGTGATATGAAAGTTTGTGAAATCACTGTTTTTCTAATAAATGAGTCAGTGTTTTATTTATGAGTGAATTTCTCAGTTCAATAGTGTTAAATATCCCTCTTTTTTTTAAGGGCAAGAATGGGTGGAGTAGAGGAACTTGGAGTTAAATAGCTCAGTGGTGGCTTTAATAATGAAAGTTAATATTTACTATGTACTTATATGTGCCTATAATAAGGGTTTTTGTATAGATTTGGTACCAGGAATGGCTCTTGAGAAACAGAATTTTAGGATGAGTCTCCTGAATTTGTTCTAGGGGCTGTGGAATTGATTCTCAAATGTGAGTTGATTTAAAGATGCCAGTGATTCTATTTTCAGTAGAAAAGAGAGCACATATATATGGAATTTAGAAGATAGTAATGATGACCCCGAAAGAGAGACAATATAAGAGACACAGAGGTATAGAATGGACTTTTGGCTAAAACTTATAAAACTTTAATTTATATTAGTTAAGAATGAAATTTCAATTTCAAACAATTATACTTTGCTTTTGGTGTGGGTTTAAACCTGATCAAAGTAATAAGACAATGTATTCTCAGTATAAAGTTAGACATTAGCCAATGATTCTTTATCTGTCTACTTAATATTAAAATAAATTGACTCAGTATACTGTATTGGTGTTTTTCTTTCTGGCTTACTTCACTCTGTATAATTGGCTCCAGTTTCATCCATCTCATTAGAACTGCACATATATATGGAATTTAGAAGATAGTAATGATGACCCCGAAAGTGAGACAATATAAGAGACACAGAGGTATAGAACGGACTTTTGGCTTCAGAGGGAGAGGGAGAGGGTGGGAAGATCTGGGAGAATGGCAACGAAACATGTATACAATCATATGGGAGATGAAGCGCCAGTCTATGTTCAATATAGGATACAGGATGCTTGGGGCCGCTGTACGGGATGGACTGGGGAGATGGGCGGGGAAGGGAGGTGGGAGGGGGCTTTAGCATGGGGAGATCGTGTACACCTGTGGCTGATTCAGGTCAATGTATGGCAGAACCAATACAGTACTGTAAAATAGAATAAAGCATTAAACAAAAAATTTAAAAAAAATAAATAAAATAAAATTAAATTAAAAAAAAATAAATTGACTCAGATCATGTACTGGTGGATGGAAGAAGTAGGCTATGGCATAAATTAAGAGTCAGGAGAACTAGTTCAGGAAAGAAATCATCCCATGTATTTATACATGCTGAGAAATGGAAAAACCATAAAAATATGTCTCAGCGAGATATAACGGCTTATGGTTGTCAGTGTTGGGTTCATGGCCTCTGAAGGCCAAGATTTCACTCTGGACCAAAGACACAGTCTCAGTCACTCAGAGCTTTGTATAGGAGAGATTTTATTAAATTGAAAGGATAGGGAAGGCTTCTGACATCAACAGGGCGTAGAAAGAGTATCCACCCTAACTAGTTTGAGCAGGGCATTATGTACTTTTCAGCTGGCTGCTGAAAATAGATAAAAAGCAACTGGCTACTTAAGGTTGTAAAAGTTCCCAAGATGCTTTCCCAGGGCACACATCTTGAGGTCACTTGAGTACAAGATCAGCCAGAAGGAGCCAGTTCTGGTCAGTGTGTCTCTGGGCAAGATATATTGTTGCTGAGAAAACAGGTTCTCAGGCAAAATTTGTTACAATTATAATTATTAACACAGAGCCTAAGAAAAGCCTGCTCATGAGTAAGATATATTATTGTGCTGTGTAATCATTAGCTCCAAACCTAAATAAAGGCCAGGTCTCAAGCAAGACACATGGTTGCAGTATCAGTACAGGGTGTAAAAGAAACATGTCCTAAGGCAAAGCAATGCATAAAATAATGTTTGCCTCCTCCTGCCTTAAGGGTCTTGGGCTGCCTATCAACTTGCATAAGCTTTACCTCTCAGATGGAACAGAAGAATTAGTATCAAGAGATTTGCAAAACAGCTCCATAACGCAAAGATTTACCCCAGCATGAAAGAATGAATGTGAGAAACACAGAAGAGTTGAAGAAAAAGCTTCCTGTCCAAGCAAATTTCCACCAATCTGTCTTCAAATATCCAAAGATGACCCAGACTGCTGTGGATGGGTCCCACATGAAGGCCAGAGTTCTGGTGCCAGGATCCATCTTCTGGACAATATGGTGGTTTTAATGGTTCGGACCCTGTGGCCCAAGTGGCTAGGGGTATTGGAAGACTATCCACCAGGATAAACGACCAGAAAAGGATTTCAGACAATCATTTGTGAAGTGTGGCAATGGATCTTTTCATCCATGTTTTTACCTTCTAAATTTGTCTACCCGTTTTAGTCTCCTGAACTTGATATTTATGTTTAAAAGTGTTAAAAGACTATACACATATATGAAAGTAAAGTGAGAATGTTAGTTGCTCAGTCGTGTCCAACTCTTTGCAACCCCATGGATTGTGGCCTGGCAGGCTCCTATGTCCATGGAATACTCCAGGCGAGAATATTGGAGTAGAGTTATCATTTCTTCTTCCAGGGGATCTTCCTGACCCAGGGATCAAACCCAGGTATGCTGTATTACAGACAGATTACCATCTGAACCACTAGGGAAGCCTGTGTGTATGTGTGTAATATATTTTAAAAATTACTAAACTGAGAGTATTGACTGTGAAGGAGGAGGCAAAAAATTTACATTGTCATGAGAAGGAAAAAATAGTTTGATACACTGTGTTTACAGTTTTATTCCTCAAGTTTATTATTCGTTTATTATTTCTTCTAAGTTTTAACAGTAAATAGTAAGACGAAAGTTGATGTACAATATTTCCTTTGCATATTTCAAGTACCTTGTCCTTTAGAAACTAGCAGATTTAGAAACTGCATTTTTAAAAATTTCCTACTGTGCATTGCTTTCTGTGTTATCAGATATCTTGAGTATTTGCTTGAAAAGGCTATCTCTAATAAAAATCCCCAATTACAATGCTTACAAAAGATTAGTTTGAGAATTTGGGCTGTGAAAGATATCTCAGATATATATTTTGAATGCATATTGTTTTCATTTAAGGAAAAAGAAAGTTATCTGTTTTTAGGTTTACCAGTTGTCAAGAAAAACAAGGTAATCATGGAGGAGAAAAAAAATTCTAGAGGTTGGGAAGTTTGGTATATAAAGTTGCATTGACAGTATCTTAACACCCATTTTCATAATTCAGTTCAGTTCAGTTCAGTTCAGTCGCTCAGTCGTGTCCAACTCTTTGCAACCCCATGAATCGCAGCACGCCAAGCCTCCCTGTCCATCACCAAACTTCCGGAGTTCACTCAGACTCACGTCCACCGAGTCAGTGATGCCATCCAGCCATCTCATCCTCTGTTGTCCCTTTCTCCTCCTGCCCCCAGTCCCTCCCAGCATCATCATTAGCTTGCTTTCAAAGTAGTTAAAAGATTCTGATGTTTCATTTGCACATGGTAGCATTTTGACAGGGCATTATCAATTTGTTATCTGGTGACAACATTTTGGAAACTACTAAAGGAGAAATGAGAAACAAAGCCAAGATGAAGATGCTGCTGCTGCTAAGTCGCTTCAGTCGTGTCCGACTCTGTGCAACACCACTGATGGCAGCCCGCCAGGCTCCCCCGTCCCTGGGATTCTCCAGGCAAGAACACTGGAGTGGGTTGCCATTTTCTTCTCCAATGCATGAACGTGAAAAGTGAAAGGGAAGTCACTCAGTTGTGTCTGACTCCAAGCAACCCCATGGACTGCAGCCCACCAGGCTCCTCCATCCATGGGATTTCCCAGGCAAGAGTACTGGAGTGGATTAAATTAAGATGACCAGGTAAGAGAGCTATACTCACCTGAATCAAATCAGGATGCACTGGAAATTTAATGAGCAGTGATAAATTTGGTGTAAGTAATTTGATTCCAAAATATTAATTCTTGATCATATTTAATAGGAAAAATAATTAGTATTATACATTAAGAATTCAACATGGTATTTACCAGCTGATTGTGCCTAGGCTGGTTTCTACCTGCATATGTATTTTCTTTGGCTAGAGCATTGTTTATTTAAGTGTGAATATTTTTAAATAAAACATATGTTACCTACTTCAATGCGTTTCAAAATTTGAAAGCTACTCAGACTTCCCTGACAGTCCAGTGTTTAAGACTCAGTGCTTCCAATGCTAGTCCCTGGTCAGAGAACTAAGACCCCATATGTCATGTGGTGCTGCCAAAAATTAAAAAAATTTTTTTTTTAATTTGACAGCTACTCACAATATAAGAAACGTATTTCATATTGTTGCACAGATTCCCCCCCAACACACACACACATGTACCAACATGCATACAGACAAATACAGAACAGTACTTATCCTCATTTCATCTGTGGAATATATTCTGATGGTTTTTGTCTAGTCTAGTCTACCCTGTTTTACCCTACTCAATTGTATTCTTTCATTTAAAAGGGCTGGCTGTGGCCCATGTCGACATTTTCATTACCTTTATTGCCTCAAAAATATTTGCAGTTTTGAATCCCTAAATAAAGGAAGAAAAATTTGCTCTAAAATCTGGAGAGAATAATTTTCAAAACTGGCCAGCTGACCAGAGTAAGAGTAATAATGTTGCAGGGAGGAGCAGAATCTTAGATTCAGGAAGAGAAGATCAATAGTTTAACTATCACTATTTACAGTTAAGCACCATAATAGCCAGTGAAGCTTTTACTCTTGCTTTTAACTGCAAGAGCAGAAAAGCCCAACACAAAGTACATTGAACAGTAAGGGTATAAACTAAAAGCGTATTGGATTAAACAATAGATATTTATTATCTCCTATTTCTAGTAGTCTAGAGGTTGGGTGACTTTCTGCATGATGTTAAAAAGCAACCATCTTTTTTTTCCATCTTAGCATTTTACTATTTTGCATATTTGATTAATCCCAAGGCTTGTTCTCCCTGCCAGATAACTGCCAGTGATAATGGCATGCTTTGTTGGTCACAGAACAAAAGAAAAAAAAAAATCTATCCTCTGGGCATGGAGTACATGCTTCAAGGATATATTGACTGGGTTGATTTAGATCATTTGCTCACCATTGGACTAATAACAGCCTTCAGGAGATTGCCATCAATTGATTAGCTTCAACTCAGATATCCTCCTAGAAACTAGAATGACTTCATCTTCCCCTAGTCACAGACTTCCCTCATAGCTCAGTTGGTAAAGAATTTGCCTGCAATGCATGATACCCCCAGTTCAATTCCTGGGTCAGGAAGATCTCCTGGAGAAGGGATAGGCTGCCCACTCCATTATTATGGCCTGGAGAATCCCATGAACAAAAGAGCTTGGAGGGCTACAGTCCATGGGCTCACAGAGAGTCAGACACAACTGAGTCACTGACACACACACCCACTCCAGTATTATTGGGCTTCCCATGTGGCTCAGCCAATAAAGAATCCACCCACAATGTGGGAGACCTGAGTTTGATCTCTGAGTTGGGAAGATCCCCTGGAGAAGGAAAAGGCTACCCACTCCAGTATTCTGGCCTGGAGAATCCCATGGACTGTATATTCCATGGGGTTGCAAAGACTTCACTTTTCACACAGCTGAGGGAGTAGACTTTGCATCAAATCCAGGATTTTGTTGGAATGAGGAACGATGGAGGTGGGACTAGATAGTAAGTGCTGGCAATGAATATCCATGTTTTGTTTGATTTGTTTGTTTTAGCGGTTCTCTCTTTGGGACCATCTTGTTTCGTGGCTTCCACATTCTTCAAGTGCCTATAGCCGAAGAGTTCAACTCTCTTGGTGAAGTTCACCTTTATCCTAGGATCTGGGATCCATACCATCCTTAACCATACACCAGAGGAGAGGCAAGTTAGCTCCATTTTATACCAAGTTTGCTTAACATTAAATATCTTCATTTGTGTAATTTTTCTAACCATTCAGAAACTACAGTTACAGTGATTGAGATTCATCTGTGTTTTACTACCAATTCCTCCCCCTATTTTATTTTTCATTCCCTTGTATCTTAGTATATCTGATGAAAATCATATATAATTTCTTTTTTAAATTTAAATTTATTTATTTTAAAATTTATTTATTATATTGTATTGGTTTTGCTATACATCAATAAGAATCCACCATGGGTCTTACCATATTTAGGACTTCAACCTTATCTTGTTTGAGTCAATCTGATTGCCTAAGGGTTTGAGTCTTCCTCTGATACCAAATTTTTTATTTACATAAGCCTATGTTTCCTAATGAAAGACATCTCCTTGCTTATTTGAAGTTCTGAATATCTCCTGACCCTTGTTTTCCAATTGCCATAGTTCTGGATGCATTGTTGATTTCTGCTGAATTTACTTAATAATAACTGCTTCTGTTTAAATCTTCTTCATACAACCTGCCACAGTTTCTAAGAACTGCTATCTGATCCACTGGAATTCTTTTTATAATCTGTTTCAGATTTTTTCCAAAATTTATTGATGCTTTCTATAGTTTTTAAACTATAGGTGATTGACAATGTTGTGTTAATTTCTTCTGTACAGCAAAATGAATCAGTTACACACACACATATACAGCTGTTGTTGTTGTCCTGTAGCATGCCAGGCTTCCATATCTTTCATCTTCATGGTGAGCTTGCTCAGCCTCATATCCATGGGGTTGGTGATGCCATGCAGCCATTTCATTCACTGTCATCCCCTTCTCCATCTGCCTTCAAACTTTCCCAGCATCAGAGGTTTATCTAATGAGTAGCTCTTTGCATCACGTGGCCAAATTACTGGAGCTTCAACATCAGTCCTTCCAATGAATACTTAGGGTTGATTTCCTTTAGGATTGACTGGTTTGACCTCCTTGCTGTCCAGGGGGCTCTCAAAAGTCTTGTCCAAAATCATAATTCAAAAGCATCAATTTCTCAGTGCTTAGCCTTCTTTATGGTCCAGCTCTCACATCCATACATGAATCCTGGAAAAATCATAGCTTTGACTATATGGACCTTTGTCTGCAAAGTAATGTCTCTGCTTTTTAATATACTGTCTAGGTTTGTCATGTTTTTGTTCCCAAGGAGCAAGTGTCTTTTCATTTCATGGCTGCAGTTATCATCTACAGTGATTTTAGAGCTCAAAAAGATAAAGTTTGTCACTGTTTCCATTGTTTCTCCCATCTATTTTCCATGGAGTGATGGGACTGGATGCCGTGATCTTAATTTTTTGAATGATGACCTTTAAGCCAGTTTTTTTTTTTTTCACTTTCCTCTTTTACTCCTCAAGAGACTTTTTAGTTTTTTATTTTTGCCACTAGAGTGGTAACATCTGCATATCTGAAGTTATGGCTATTTCTCCTGGCAATCTTAATTCTATCTTGTGTTTCATCTAGCCTGGCATTTCTCATGATGTACTCATGATGCATAGAAATTAAATAAGCAGGGTGACAATAAACAGCCTTGACATACCCCTTTCCCAATATTGTACAAGTTACTTGATGGTATCTAAGAATCTTGAGACTGGGATTATAGTTCATTAATTTTTTTTTTTACCCCATTCACTGCTACAGAGTTTATCATTGAGACTGAAAGACATTATCAATATATATTCAATGAATTCATGAAGCAATAAGTCTATTGAGCCTTTATCTTCATTTAGCTCTGTACATATCTTTTGGTGCCTCTAAGTCTCTTTCCACTATTCCTAACATCCTTCACTAACTCTGGATAACTCTACTGTTGAGAGTCTTGGTTGGTGAAAAAATGCACTATACTGCTGGAGGAACCTGCATAATATTTAAATGGTGCTGATGTATCCAACCCTGCTACTCTTTATTGAAGAATATCTGATACCTAAGTCATGAGCTTGGCATAAATGAACAAGCAGAACCCTGTTATTAATGGAATTACCACTTTCTAAAGTACATGAAAATATTACTTCTGGGACTTTCCTTGTGGTCCAGTGCTTAAGACTCTATGTTTCCAATGCAGGGGCCTTTGGTCCAAGTCTCTGGTTGGGGAGCTATGATCCCACAGGCTGTGTGGCATAACCAAAAAATTAAATTAAATTGAAAAATAAAATACAATTATTTATTAATATGGATGTTGGAAAATATCCTTTAAAATATTATTTCTGAGATCAGTTCTAGTCAGTACAATACTGAGTAACTTTCATAAATGAAATGGATTGAGGAACTTCCTTTAAGGGTAATTGACATGCTAACATGATATAGAGCTTGAAACAGTAAAAAAAAAAAAAAAAAAAAGAGAGA
>SJYC01053728.1:0-22064 GCA_006408675.1 Madoqua kirkii | reverse complement strand
TATAAAATAAAAGGGATGAAGAAATGTGTGTAAGGGGAAATTAAAAAGAAAAAAGAAAAAAAGGTTGAAAAAAAAAAAAAAAAAAAAAAAAAAAAGAGAGAGAGAGAGAGAGAGGACTACAGATGTTACCTGAACTTGATCCCAAATCATATGTTTTAGATTAAATCACAGAAATATTTAACAGATCTTCATAGTATACCTAAAATACATAGAGTGGAACTGAGAAAATAATTTACAAATTATGACCATTTTTAGAAATAGTATGTGAATTAAAGCTACAAATTCATCTTCATGGAAGGATTTAATTCCTTCCATGTGGACATTCAGGAAAGAGCTTGGAAAGATTTTGTTTACTTGTATAAATATTCAGCGTACACTTTAGCATTATACTTTTCATTCAGTAGGGAATGAATGAATCTCCTTTCTATAAATGTATCTTGTTTGTTTTATTTTGATTTCTAACAGAAGGATAATTCTGGGACAGCAGACCTTTATGGGAAGCACAGCAAAGGAAAATACATTACAAGGTTGACAGAGAAATTCTCATTTGAATAGGCAGTAGCACAAACTGGAAAATTGTTGAAAATTAAAAAAAAGTATGTTTAGAATTCATGTTTTCATGATCACATTTAGCTGATACTAACAAGACTGAAGAAAACATAAGTTAAAAAATGCATTTTAGGTCCTCTGCCCATTTTTTGATTGAGTTTTTTAATCGAGCTGCATGAGCTATCATTTCTCCAAAGAAGACATACAGATGGCCAAAAAGCACATGAAAAGATGCTCAGCATCACTAATGATAAGATAAATGCAAATCAAAACTACAATGATGGTATCATCCACACTGGTCAGAATGGCCATCATCAAAACGTCTACAAGGAAATGCCAGAGAGGATGTGGAGAAAAGGGAACCCTCCTACACTGTTGCTGGGAGTGTAAATTGGTACAGTGACTATGGAGAACAGTGTGGAGATTCCTTATAAAACTAAAAATACAACTACCACATGACCCAGCAATCCCATTCCTGGGCACAAAGTAAGAGAAAATCAAAACTGAAAAAGAAACATGCACCTCAAATTTCATTGCAACACTACTTGCAATAGCAGGACATGGAAGCAACCTATATGTCCAGAAACAGAGCAATGGATAAAGAAGTGATACATATATACAATGGGATGTTATTTAGTCACAAAAAGGAGAGAAACTGTGCCATTTGCAAAGATGTGGATGGATCTGTAGGCTGTCATATCGAGTGAAATAAGTCAGAAAGAGGAAAAAAACATATTGTATAATATTACTTATATATGAAATGAGAGATACAGTACAGATGACCTTATTTGCAAAGCAGAAATAGAGACACAGATGTAGAGCACAAACATATGGATTTCAAGTGCAGGAAAAGGGATGGATGAATTGGGAGACTGGGATTGCTGTATAAACATTTAGTTCAGTTCAGTTCAGTGCAGTTCAGTTCAGTCCCTCAGTCGTGTCCTACTCTTTGCGACCCCATGAATCACAGCACGCCAGGCCTCCCTGTTCGTTACCAACTCCCGGAGTTCACTCACACTCACGTCCATCGAGTCAGTGATGCCATCTAGCCATCTCATCCTCGGTCGTCCCCTTCTCCTCCTGCCTCCAATCCCTCCCAGCATCAAAGTCTTTTCGATGAGTCAACTCTTCGCATGAGGTGGCCAAAGTACTGGAGTTTCAGCTTTAGCATCATTCCTTCCAAAGAAATCCCAGGGCTGATCTCCTTCTGAATGGACTGGTTGGATTTCCTTGCAAAAAAAAAAAAAGAAAAAAGGAAAAGAGAGCACAGGTAGTCCAGAGAGTGATCCGGCAGTAGAGCTGTGAAAAATATCACCGTCATTTACTCCTAACCAACCACTTACAAGACGCAAATAGCCAAGTAATTGTAAATATATTTTTGAACATTTTGTCAAACTGATGAAGATAATGAGATTGCCTGTGGCTGGTAAAATTGCTGGACAGTGTGGGAAAAGGAAAGGATGAAATTGGGGATTTGACTTCCTAGCTCAAACTGCACTAGTGACCTATTATAGTCTTCTGTTTGTCCAGAAGGAGAACCTGTCCCCTGAGGCCAAAGAGCCAAGATTGCTGAAAATCAACCTGAGGATCTCATCCTGTCATTGGCTGAATATCCATGCAAGTACAACTCCCAGCCTTTCGGGGTATCTACTGTAAAGTGAGGCCATTGACAAGGAAGTAATAGGATCCTGAAAGTTGTAATGAGATGTGTGGAAAGACCCTAATGAAGCTGGGGACACTGATCCTCTGATTTCTGCAGTCTCTTTTTGCAAGTAAAAGCACCTTTCCACCTCATGTGGAAGTCTGGTTCTATTTCTCTGAGGAGCCCTGGCTGATACAGTTTCAAAACTTTTTATTGAATTCAATGGAATACTTTTTTTAACTTCTGTAGAAATGATGAAATAGGTTTCCACATGTAACTCAGATGTTAGGTAGGTTTCCTTGATTTGGGGAGATGTGGTTAAATTGACCAAATGACCCAACTCTGTGCTTTCCAGGTTTACGTCTCTTTATTTCTGTCTCCCTCCTGGCTTTAGCTGTTTTCTCACAGCATCTTAATTTGGATTTTTGGCAACCCAAAGGCAAAATTCAGTATATTTGGGGTTTTTTTGTAAGAAATTTTACTGTTCCTTAGTAATTAAAGAGTTTAAGGTTACAGAGAAATGAAACAGATTTTCTAATACATCTACCATCTTTTGTGCTTTCTTTATGTTTCCTTTCGATTTCTTATTCTGTTCTGCCCCAGTTGGTCCTAGGGACTACACAAATAAAAATCTCCTCCGTGAATAAAAATTGCGTCTTTCTTCTTTAGAAACCTTGGCATGAATATCTTTCCAAGCACCAGAGGAATCACTTCCCAGTCAAAGCGTCTTTGAACAAAAGCAGTTGTTGCTGTTGTTCAGTTGCTAAGTCATATCTGTCTCATTGTGGCCTCAAGGACTACAACAAGCCAGGCTTCTCTGTCTTCCACTATCTCATGGAGTTTGCTCAAATTTATGTCCATTGAGTCAGTGAGGCTAGCTAAACATCTCATCTTCTGCCTTCAGTCTCTCCCAGCATCAGGGTCTTTTCCAATGAGCCCTTCATAGCCCATGGACAAAGTATTCAAGCTTCAGCATCAGTCCTTCCAATGAATAGTCAAGGTTGATTTCCTTTAAAATAGACTGGTTTTATCTCCTTTCTGTCCAAGGGTCTCTCAGGAATCTCCTCCAGCACCACAATTTGAAAGCATTAATTCTTTGGCATTCAGCATTCTTTATAATCCAACTCTCACATCTGTACATGACTACTGGAAAAATTATAGCTTTGACTAGGACCTTTGTCAGCAAAGTGATGTCCTGTTTTTTAAAGCACTATTTTGGTTTGTTAGGTTTTAGTTAGTGATGGATAGGGAGGCCTGGTGTGGTGTGGTTCATGGGGTCACAGGGAGTTGGACATGACTGAGCAACTGAAATGAACTGATTTAGGTTTGTTGTAGCTTTCCTACCAAGAAACAAGAGTCTTTTAATTTCGTGGCTACAGCTACCATCTGCAGTGATTTTGGAGCCCAAGAAAAGAAAATCTGTCACTGTTTCCGCTTTTTCTCCATCTGTTTGCCATGAAGTGATGGGACTGGATGCCATGATTTTAATTTTAATGTTGAGTTTTAAGCCAGCTTTTTCATTCTCCTTTCACCCTCATCAAAAGGCTCTTTAGTTCCTCTCCACTTTCTGCCATTAGAGTGGTGTCATCTGCATTGTTGTTCAGTCACCCAGTCATGTCTGACTCTGTGACCCCATGGACTGCAGCATGCCAGGCCTCCCTGTCCCTCACCATCTCCTGAATTTTGCCCAAGATCATGTCCATTGTATCAGTGATGCCATCCTGCCATCTCATCCTCTGATGCCCACTTTTCCTTCTGCCCGCGATCCTTCCCAGCATCAGGGACTTTTCCAATGAATCAGCTGTTCGCATCAAAAGTACTGGAGTTTCAGCTTCAGCATCAGTCCTCCAATAAGTCCTTCCAAGCCTGAGAAGGATTGATTTCCCTTAAGATTGACTGGTTTGATCTCCTTGCTATCCAAGGGACTCTCAAGAGTCTTCTCCCACACCACAGTTCAAAGGCATCAATTTTTCTGCACTCTACTTTCTTTACAGTCCGGCTCTCACAACCATACATGACCACTGGAAAGACCATGGCCTTGACCATATGGACCTCTGTTGGCAGAGTAGTCTCTGCTTTTAATACACTGTCTAGGTTTGTCATAGCTCTCCTGCCAAGAAGCAAATGTCTTCTGATTTCATGGCTACAGTCACCATCCACAGGGATTTTACAGCCCAAGAAAAGGAAATCTGTCACTACTTCCATTTTCCCCTCCTCCGTTTGCCATAAAGAAATGTGGCCAGATTCCATGATCTTAGTGTTTAATATTTAGTTTTAAGCCGGCTCTTTCACTCTCCTCCTTCACTGTCATCAAGAGGCTCTTTAGTTGACCTTCAGTTTCTGCTATTAGAGTGGTACCATCCGCATATCTGAGGTTGTTGATGTTTCTCCTGCCTGTCTTGATTCCAGCTTGTAACTCATCCAGCCCGGCATTTCTCATGATGTGCTCAGTGTAAAGATTAAACAAACAGAGTGACAGCAGACAGCCCTGTTGTACCCCTTTCTCAATCTTGAACCAATCAGTTGTTCCACACAGGGTTCTAACTGTTGCTTCTTGACCCACATACAGGTTTCTCAGGAGACAGGTAAGATGGCCTGGTATTCCCATCTCTTTAAGAGATTTCCAGAGGTTACTATCATCCACACAGTCAAAGGCTTTGGTATGGTCAATGAAACAGAAGTAGATGTTTGTCTGAAATTTCCTTGCTTTCTCTATCATGTAGTGAATGTTGGCAATTTGATCTCTGGTTCCTTTTCTTTTTTTAACCCGTACTTGAAGATCTGGAAGTTCTTGGTTTACATATTGCTGAAGCCTAGCATGCAAGATTTTAAGCATGACCTTACTAGCATGGGGTATAGTGCAATTATCCAATGGTCAGCACAATCTTTGGTCCTACCCTTCTTGGGATAAGTATTGACCTTTTCCAGTCCTGTGGCCACTGCTGGGTCTTCCAATTTGCTGACATATTGAATGCAACACCTTGATGGCATCGTCCTTTAGGGTTTTGAATAGTTGGAATTGTGTACTGGAATTCTGTCACATTCACTAGCTTTAGTAACTGAGTGCTTCTTAAGGCCCACTTGACTTTGCTTTCCAGAGTATCTGGCTCTGGGTGGCTGACCACACCATTGTAGTACAGTTATGTGTATTCTTCCCATTTCATTTTGACCTCTTCAGCATCTACTGGGTCTCTACCATTTCTGTCGTTTATTGTGCCCATCTTTGATGTTTCCAATTTTCCTGAAGAGCTCTATAGTCTTTCCCCTTCTATTGTTTTCTTCTAGTTTTATATACTGTTCATTGAAGAAGGCCTTCTTGTCGCTTATCTGCATATCTAAGGTTATTGATATTTCTCCCAGCAATGTTGATTCCAGCTTGTGCTTCATGCAGCCTGGCATTTCACATGATGTACTCTGCATAGAAGTTGAATAAACAAGGTGACAATATATAGCCTTGTCATATCCCTTTCCCAAGTGTGAACAAATCAGTTGTTCCATGTCTGGTTCTCCTTCTCCCTAAAAAGAATTCTGCTACCAAGGATTAAAGTATCATAATGGTAATGCCAGTTCATAGTTTATTTTTGATGTATTAATATGAACTGTTGTGTTAATAGATAGTCTCAAATTTACCATTCATTCTTTGCTAGGATAATCTCTTTTCCCCTATTAATCTTTCAGCTTAGAGCTGAACTATATAATATATAGCCTTGTCATATCCCTTTCCCAAGTGTGAACAATCAGTTGTTCCATGTCTGGTTCTCCTTCTCCCTAAAAAGAATTCTGCTACCAAGGATTAAAGTATCATAATGGTAATGCCAGTTCATAGTTTATTTTTGATGTATTAATATGAACTGTTGTGTTAATAGATAGTCTCAAATTTACCATTCATTCTTTGCTAGGATAATCTCTTTTCCCCTATTAATCTTTCAGCTTAGAGCTGAACTATATTCAGTGATTTTGCTTGAAGATATTTGATGTTGATTGGCTGGAGCATTTACCCATTTACATTTAAAGTTATTATTATTATGCATGTTCCTGTTGCAGGTTCTTAATTGTTTTGGGTTTGTTTTTGTAGGTCTTTTTTCTTCCCTTCCTCTTCTGTTGTCTTTTCTCGTGCTTTCCGCCTATGATATGACTCCCAAATGATATAGAAAAGCTCCTATAAAACTGGTTTGGTGGTGCTGAATCCTCTTAGCTTTCGCTTCTCTGTAAAACTTTTCATTTCTCTGTTGAATCTGAATGAGAGCCTTGCTCTGTTGAGTATTCTTAGTTGTAGTGTTTTCTCCCTTTCATCACTTGAAATGTATTGTGCCATACCCTTCTGGCTTGCTGAGTTTCTGCTGAAAACTCAGTGGATAACCTTATGGGTATTCCCTGTGCGTTATTTGTTGCTTTTCCCTTTTTGCTTTCAATATTTTTTCTTTGTATTTAATTTCTGTTAGTTTGATTAATGTGTGTCTTGGCATGTTTCTCTTTGGGTTTATCCTGTATGGAACTCTATGTGCTTCCTCGACCTGGGTCACTGTTTACTTTTCCACGTTAGGGAAGTTTTTGACTATAATCTCTTCAAATATTTTCTTAGACCTTTTCTCTTTTTCTTCTTCTTCTGGAACCCTTCTAATGTTGAATGTTGGAGTTGAATGTTGTTCCAGAAGCCTCTGAAACTGCCATCATTTCTCTTCATCCTTTTGTCTTTATTCTGTTCTACAGCAGTGTTTGCTGCTGCTGCTAAGTCACTTCAGTCGTGTCCAACTCTGTGCAGCCGTGTTTACTACCATCATATCTTCCACTCACTTATCCATTCTTCTGCCTCAGTTATTCTGCTATTAATTCCTTCTGGTGTATTTTTCATTTGTTGCTCACCATCGTTCATTCATTAGCTCTTCTAGGTCCTTGTTAGACATTTCTTGTAACTTCTCAACTGACTGGGGCACACGTGCTAGCTCTGGGGGGAGGGTAGTAAGGTGGCAGGGACTGGCTTGGGAAGAGCCCCTCCTCGAGCCTGCAGAGGCAGGGGCTGGAGCGTGGAGAGAGGTTGTGACGTGACCTCACCCTTTGAGCATCACTCAACAATGCTGGCTCACTGCGATGGCCATCCAGGCTTCTTTGAGGAGCATGCCTCACTCCCATACCCTCAGGCCATCTCTGCACAGCCAACAGCAGTCCTCTCCCTAGGCCCCCTCTCCTAGCCCCCTGTCCCGGCACCCAGCCCCTGCCAGCACTGATGGACCCCCACCCCGGGCTTGGGCACGCAGGGCCGTGTCATGCACTGTCTGTGCAGGTCTCGCTCTGTCCTGCCTGCCACAGGCAGTTTGCTGCACTTTGCTCTGATAGCCCCCGAAGATCTCCCTGCCAGTGAGGGGGCCTCCCAGATGCTATAACCTCTTCTCTTTTTCAGTCCCCCAGCAGGGGTGAGAGTCCTATCCCATTTCCTCTTTTCTTTTTCTTCCCTTTCTTACTTGTCATACCCAATTACACAAGATCTTCTCTTGTCCTGGTAGGTGTTTGAGGTCCTCTGCTAGTGTTCAGTAGGTGCTCTGTGCAAATGCTTCCATTTGTTGATGTATTCTTGATGTACCTGTGGGGAGAGGTGAGTTCCAGGCCCTTATATTGTGCTATCTTGACCCCCAACCAAGTAATTCTAGTCTGTATTTCTATTTGCTCTGCCTTCCTATTTGTTATTTGGTTTTGCTTTACTTTTTTTCTTATGGTTCTTTTACTAATTTCTTACAGTGTATACTTTTTTTAATACTTACTTTTTATTAATGGAGATGTTTGAGGCTAAACATTTTCTTCTCAGAATAGCTCTTTCTGCATCCTGAGGGTTTTTATATTAAGCACTCTAATTTTTGTTTTGTTTTTACATGACACATAACGTTCTCTTTGAACCAAGCTTTAGAGTAGTTATCTTATTTTTCTCCACTTTTTACAATGTGTTCCTTATTTTATTGAACAATGATAGTAGAAACCACCCACACTTTGTAGATACTTAGTCCCTTTTGCATGAGTTCAGGGATAGTCTACAAATACACTAAATGTATATTTCTATTTTTCCTTTTTCCTTTCTGGAAATAGGCCAGTGGTTGCAATCTGCAAAGTGAGATATTTCCTCAGCGGATGTGAATGTCCTTTTCCGTGACAGACTGGGATGTCTCACAGACGGAAGTGGAGTGGTGTCTAGGGTCCTGTGACTGCTGTGCAGGCGCAGTAAAGGCACCAGGCTTGTGCTCCAGCAGCTCCCCTGTCTTTGTTCTCCGGGCTCCTTGCATCTTCTTTCCCTCAAGGCCACAGAGACTCAATACGCCCATTCAGCAGTTTCTTTTCTTTAGAGAGTCAGGACAAACTGGCATAGTCAGGCAAGTTTGATGAATTTTAATCCTAGAAGCTTTCAGAAAATTTTCAAGTACAGTTTTATTTCTGTATTTATTGCTGTGGTGCTAATTTTCTATCTCTTGCCTGGTCCTAGACCATTTGTTTTTACCAAGACCCCAACAAAGCTTCATTTTATGTACACGTACACTGTATATCTGCCTATGGCTGCCAAGAACACCTTTACAAATGGAAGCAAATAATTTGAGATTGGGTTGAAAGGTAGCAAAGACATTAAATGTATATGTTATTCTTTTGTTTCTATTTCATTGATAATTTTTAGAGTCAATATTAAGATCTTTATAATGTTCATACTATTTTACCTTTGACAAATTTTCTTTTACCCATTTCTTGTTGTTGTCCAGTCACTCAGTCTTGTCCAACTCTTTGCAACTCCATGGACTGCAGGATGCCAGGCTTCCCTGTTCTTCACTATCTCCCAGAATTTGCTCAAACTCGTGTCCATTGAGTCGGTGATGCCATCCAAACATCTCATCCTCTGTTGCTCTCTTCTCTTACCCTCAATTTTTCACAGCATCAGGGTCTCTTCCAGGGTTGGCTCTTTGCATCAGGTGGCCGAATTATTGGAGCCTCAGCTTCAGCATTAGTCCTTCCAATGAATATTCAGGGTTGATTTCCTTTAGGATTGACTGGTTTGATCTCCTTGCAGTACAAGGGACTCTCAAGAGTCTTCTCCAGCACCACAGTTCAAAACCATCAATTTGTCAGCACTCGGTCTTCTTTATGGTCCAACTCTCACATTTGTACATGCAACTGAAAAAACTGTAGCTTTGACTATATGGACCTTTGTTGGCAAAATGATGTATCTGCTTTTTAATATGCTGTATAGGTTTGTTATACCTTTTCTTCCAAGGATCAAGCATCTTTTAATTTCATGGCTGCAGTCACCACCTGCAGTGATTTTGGAGCCCAAGAAAATGAAGTCTGTCACTGTTTTCATTGTTTCCTCATATATTTGCCATTAAGAGATGGGACTGAATGCCATGATCTTCATTTTTTGAATGTTGAGTTTTAAGCCAGCTTTTTCACTCTCCTCTTTCACCTTCATCAGGAGGCTCTTTAGTTCCTTTTTGCTTTCTGCCATTAGAGTGATGTCACCTGCATATCTCAGATTATTGATATTTCTCCTGGCAATCCTTATTCCAGCTTGAGCTTCATCCAGCCTAGCATTTTGTCTGATGTACTCTGCATATAAGTTAAGTAAGCAGGATAACAATATGCAGCCTTGTCATACTCCTTTCCCAATTTGGAGCCAGTCCATTGTTCCATGTCCAGTTCTAACTGATGCTTCTTGACCTGCATACAGGTTTCTCAGGAGGTAGGTTAAGTGGTCTGGTAATCCCATCTCTTTAAGAATGTTCCACAGTTTATTGTGATCCATATCCTCAAAGGCTTTAGTGTATTCAATGAAGAAGTAGTAGGTGTCTTTCTGGAATTCTTGTGCTTTTTGTATGATCCAACAGATGCTGGCAATTTGATTTCTGGTTCCTTTGCCTTTTCTAAATCCAGCTTGTACATCTGGAATTTCTTGGTTCACATTCTGTTGAAGCCTGTTTTGAAGGACTTTGAACATTACCTTCCTCGCATGTGAAATAAGTGCAAATGCAAGGTAGTTTGAACATTCTTTGGCATTTCCATTCTTAGGGATTGGGATGGAAACTAACCTTTTCCAGTCCTCTGGCCACTGTTGAGTTTTCCAGATTTCCTAGCATATTAAGTAGAGCACTTTAACAGCATCGTCTTTTAGGGTTTGAACTGGCTAAGCTGTGGTTCCACCTGGGCTTCCCACGTGGCACTAGTGGTAAAGAACCCACCAGCCAATGCAGGAGACAAGAGAGATGGGTTCATCGCTGGGTTGGGAAGTTCTCCTGGATAAGGGTATGGCAACCCACTCTAGTATGCTTGCCTGGAGAATTCCATGGACAGAGGAGGCTGGTAGGCTACAATTCATAGGGTCTCAATGAGCTGGACATGACTGATGCGACTTGGCATTTAAGCAATTCCATCACCTCCACTAGCTTTGTTCGTAATCTTTCTAAGGGCCACCTGACTTCACACTCCTGAATGTCTTGCTCCAGGGGAGTGATTATGACATTGTGTTTTTCCAGATCACTAAGACTTTTTGTATAGTTCTTCTGTGTATTCATGCCACCTCTTCTTAACATCATCTGCTTCTGTTAGGTCCATACCATTTCTGTCCTTTATTGTGCCTATCTTTGCATGGAATGTTCCCTCATTATCTCTAATTTTCTTGAAGAGATCACTAGTGTTTCTCATTCTGTTATTTTCCTCTATTTCTGTGCTGCTGCTACTGCTAAGTCATTTCAGTCGTGTCCGATTCTGTGTGACCCCATAGACAGCAGCCCACCAGGCTCCCCCATCCCTGGGATTCTCCAGGCAAGAACACTGGAGTGGGCTGCCATTTCCTTCAATGCATGAAAGTGAAAAGGGAAAGGGAAGCTGCTCAGTTGTGTCCGACCCTCAGCGACCCCATGGACTGCAGCCTTCCAGGCTCCTCCATCCATGGGATTTTCCAGGCAGGAGTACTGGAGTGGGGTGCCACTGCCTTCTCTCTATTTCTGTGCATTGTTTTCACTTAGTAATGCTTTCTTATCTCTTCTTGCTATGCTTTGGAACTCTGCATTTGGATGGATATATTTTCCTTTACTCCTTTGCCTTTTACAACTTTACTGAATTACCTAATACTTTCAATTTTCTCTAGGGCACCTTTGTTTTAAAGAAAATTGTTTTGAACATTAGTTTACTTCTTTATTTTTCAATAAAAAATAAAAACCTCATCAAATAATTGCAATAATCTGTTACAATATATTATTCATTTTTAATACTAGTTTCTTTATAGTAATTTTATGTGTTGTTTTAAATTTTAATTTAGATATATTTTAGTATAAACACTGCTAATAATTCCTAGTTTTATAGTCAAATATAGTTTTCACATTTTAGAATTTGTGGGTCCTTTTGGCTAATTAGGGATAAAAATGAAAGTGTTAGTTGCTTAGTCTTGACTCTTTGTGACTCCGTGGAATATAGCCCTCTAGCCTCCTCCGTCTGTGAATTTCTCCAGGTAAGAATACTAGAGTGGGAAGCCATTCCCTTCTCCAGGGATGTTCCTGACTCAGGATCTAACCCAGGTCTCCTGCTTTGCAGTCAGATTCTTTACCATCTGTACTACCAGGGAAGCCCAACTAGGGATAATATTTCCCCAAAATATTGCATGTCTATTTAGAATGAGGTGATAACCCCTGTAAAAGCTTTGACTCATTCATATTTTCACTGTGTTTGTGCATGAATGTGCTTAGTCTCTCAGTTGTATCTGACTCTACAATCATATGGACTGTAGCCTGCCAGGCTCCTGTGTCAATGGGATTTTTCCGGCAAGAATATTGGAGTGGGTTGCCACTTCCTCCTTCAGGGGATCTTCTGACCTAGGGATCGAACCCAGGTCTCACGTGTTTCCTGTATTGCAGGCAGGTTATTTAATGGCTGCATCTTCAGGGAAGCCAATTAATGCATATTAATTTAAACATTAATGTACTTATACAATATTGTAAGTATCTCTATGTTTATTTTGGGCTTCCCTGGTGACTCAGATAGTAAAGAATCCACCTGCAACATAGGAGACCTGGGTTCAATCCCTGGGTTGGGAAGACCCCCTGGAAGAGGGCATGGTAACCCACAGCAGGATTCTTGGCTGGAGAATCCCCATGGACAGAGGAGCCTGGCAGGCTACGTCCGTGCGGTAGCAAAGAGTCAGACACTACTGAGTCATAAGCACACAGCATGTGTTTATCAGTATAATTTTCCCCTTTGAATTTATTACTTTATTTCTTAGCTGTTATTTTGTATACTTTGATATTGCATAGTTAATGTACAAGGATTTAATGCCATTTAGTTTGCACTATTGAGTGCCAATTTTAGAATTATAAAATGATCCTATTTATCTTAGCTAATGCTCTTTGCCTTAAATATTTCCTTGTTTGCTGCTAGCATTTCCATGCTCAATTGCTTCCTTTTGTCCGTGCATGATAAACTTTATGCATCCTTTTACTTGAAATCTTTGTATGTCATTTTCTGTAGGCTTTAAAATTTGATTTAGTTTTGTTATTCTTCCTGAAAACATTTCCTTCCTAATAACAAAATAGTTTAAGGCAATTTCCTTTACTGTTTTCACTGTTATATGTAGCCTTAATTCTGTCAGTTTGTTTTATGTTCTCAGTTTTGTTTTTTAATATTTTTTTGTCTTTGCTTCTTGTAATTTGTCATGTAGAATCTGTATTTGCTTTTTACCTTCCATAATGATGTGAAAGGTAATTATCATTTTTAATTCCACTGGTGGGTTTTCATACTTTTCAAAATAACATTTGACTTATTATGTAACATAAAATTCAAGACTAACGTCACACTTAAAAAGCTACAAATCCAACCTTTTGCAAAATTAATTCCTGTTTATAGAATATTCTTTCTTGTTATCATTGGAGGGGAGGAAGAGATTTTCCTCTGTCCTTTTAAATTCTTTTGGTCATCTAAGAATTAAATTTACATAAGACAGATTAACAGGAGAAACTCAAAGTTTGATAACAGGTATATATGGGAAAGACTCAGCAAAACTGAGTAACCAAAACGGCTGAACTTCTCACTTTCAGTACTATCTTCAGTACTAAAGAAACAGATGATATTTGGAACCAGTGGTTTGGGACTTTAAAGAAGAGGATTCACATGGAGATGGAGGAGCCAATGTTTAGTACACAAATGTTACTGGTTCACACAGAGACTATGGGACTCAGATGATCTCTAGAGTTGACCCCACCACACCAACTCATATTCTTCACAGATAATGTCTGATAGCTATATTGTGAGAACAGTCTTGTTATATATATTCTTTTAGGCAGTTAAGGAGAAGGACAAGAAAAACTTCCTGAATTTTCTGTTTATTAAAAACATTCAGCCTAAATTAATTTTCATGAGGCATTTGGGGCTGACAAATATTACTTCCCTACAGTGTCAATATTGTATCATATGTTATTTACTACATTTATATTCAACTTTATGATTTCCCCTTCATTGTTGTTCAGTGACTAAGTCGTGTCTGACTCTTTGCGACCCCGTGGACTGCCGCAGCACGCCAGGCTCCTCTGTCCTCCAGTGTGTCCCCGAGTTTGCTCAAATTCATGTCCATTGGGTCACTGAGGCTATTTAGCCATCTCATCCTCTCTGTCATCCCCTTCTCTTCCTGCCCTCACTCTTTCCCAGCATCAGAGTCTTTTCCAGTGAGTCGTCTCTGAATTAGGTGGCCTAAGTGTTGGAGCTTCAGCTTTAGCATCAGCCCTTCCAATCAATATTCAGGGTTGATTTTCTTTAGAATTGACTGGTTTGATCACCTTGCTGCCCAAGGGACCCTCGAGTCTTCACCAGCACCACAGTTCAAAAGCATTAACTCTTGGATGCTCAGCCTTGTTGATGGTCCAACGCACATCCATACATGACCACTGGAAAAACCATAGCTTCGACTATAAGAACCTTTGTCTCTACTTTTTAATACAGGTTTAAATACAGGTCTAGGTATGTCATAACTTTTCTTCCAAGGAGCAGTCATCTTTTAATAGCTGCAGTCATCATCCTCAATGATTTTGGAGCCCAAGAAAATGAAATCTGTCACTGATTCCACTTTTTCCTCTCGTATTTACCATGAAGTTATGTGACTGAATGCCATGTTAGTTTCTGAATGTTGAGCTTTAAGCCAGCTTTTTCACTCTCCTCTTTCACCTTCATCAAGAGGCTCGTTAGTTCCTCTTTGCTTTCTGCCATTAGAGTGATGTCATCTGCATATTTGAGGTCGAATGTTGATTCTAGCTTCCAATTCATTCAGCCTGGCATTTCATATGATGTACTCTGAATATAAGTTAAGAATGGGTGACAATATAGAGCCTTGATATACTCCTTTCAAATTTTGAACCAGTCTGTTTTTCCATGTCCAGTTCTAACTGTTGCTTCTTGACCTGCATAAGGGTTTCCTAAGAGGCTTTATAATTTATGATTATCTTTCATACAAAGATATAGCTAGGCTGTGTTTTTTAATTAATTTTGATTTATATTATTAGCCTATATTATTTATGTATATATTGGCTCAACTATTTAGTGTGCTTTTGTTTCTCAGAAGTGTACACTGGTAGCACATTTTTGGAAATTTCACATACTTGAAAGTAGCTTTTAGTGTTACATATGAAAGAATTTTAGTCCTAGATAGAATTTTTTAGAAACCACATTTTTTTCCAGAAGTCACTAGAAACTGCTCTATTACCATTTCTCACACACTATGGTAAAAAATTCTTTCATGAGAACACTAAATGGCAGAAACCAACACAACATTGTAATTATCCTCCAATTAAAAATAAAATTTAAAAAAGAATACAATGATAGCTACCTTTTAAAGAAATTTTTAAGTATACAATACTGCATTGTTAAAGGGACTATGTTGTATAGTGTATCTGTAGAATTTATTCATTTGGCAGTAACTTTATATTCATTCTTTTCCTCATCCAGTCTGTGGCACTGTAATTCTACACTCTTGATGCTATGAATTTGACCTTTTTAGATGGCTCATATAGGTGGACCCAAGCAATAACTCCTGTTACTGGCTTATTTCATTTAGATTAGGATCCTTCAAGTCTACTTTTTTGTCACAAATGACCATATTGTAACGTATGTATATGCAACATCTCTTTATCCATTCATCTGTTGATGGACACTTGGATTGCTTCCTTATCTTGCTTATTGTGAATGATGCTGCAATAAACACAGGAATGCAAGTATTTCTTTGAGATGCTGATTTCAGTTATTTTGGATATATTCAGAGATGGAAATATTTGATAATATGGTAGTTGTTGTTTTTTTTTTTTTGAAAGATCTTCATGATGTTCTCCACAGTTGCTATGTTATTTTACACTTCTACCAACAGTGTGCATGGGCACAATTTTTTCTATATCCTCTCTGATAGTTACTGTCGTTTTTTTCCCTTTGAGTTTTTTTTTTTTTTTTTTTTTTGTAATAGTATCCTAACAAGTTTGAAGTTATATCACATTGTTTGGATTTGCATTTTCCTGATGATTAGTTGAGCAGCTTTTCCTATACCTGTTGGGCGTTCATATGTTTTCTTTGGAAAGATGGCTAATTAGTGTTCTTTGCCCATTTTTCAATATGGTTGGTTTTTTTTTTTTTTGCTGTTGAGCTGTAGTTCAATCAAAAAATTCAACAAAGTTGAGTTGACAAATTGAAAAGACAATGTGCAAAATGGGAAAAATATTTGCAATCCCTATATCTAATAAGGGATTAATAGCTTCTAGTGTTCTTAACATTTTTCCTTCCTTGATCTCTGCAATTGTAGGTATTTACTAGTATCTAATGGGAGTGGGAAACAGGGAATGTTAAAAGTTATCACTATTTTAAGCTCCTGTACATGAATGACAATGTCATTATTTTCTCCTATTATTAGCTGCTACTGATTCCTTGTCTCTATTCTTCTCTGAAGCATTTCCCACTATAGCAACTTTCCTCTAGATAATCCTTTCCTGCTACTGTACTCCCAAATGTAACCCTAATTCAAATATAATTGCTGTTCATGGAAAGCAGCATCTCCCTGGCATATTCTGGCCAAAGAGTGTTCCTTTACTGGATACGTTTTGTGGAGAAGGATACACCATCAATCAGGGCCAGGTTTACAATGTGTTCAGTCATGTGTGACTCTCTGTGACCTTGTATGTGCTATCACCAGCCACGCTCCTCTGTCCATGGGATTCTCTGGGCAAGAATCCTGGGGTGGGTTGTCATTTCCTTCTCCAGGGGATCTTCCTGACCCAGGGATTGAACCTACGTCTCCTGTGTCTCCTGAATTGACAGGCAGATTCTTTAACACTGTGCCACTTGGACCAAGTATATGAAACATCTCAAATGCTAGGATGCTTTCCTATTTTAAGTAAACTTATCAGGAAATGGCAATCCACTCCCGTGTTCTTGCCTGGAGAATCCCAGGGATGGGGGAGCCTGGTGGGCTGCCATCTATGGGGTCGCACAGAGTTGGACACGACTGAAGTGACTTAGCAGTAGCAGCATGGGGTAAGGAATAGAATATTTCTTAAAAGAATGGATGAGTGAATAGCAGGAGCCAATTTTTACTCAGATATAAGTGGAGAGGAATAAGTGGATATATTGGGAGAGGCATAATGCTAGAGATGGGTTGTTTGCCTAAGGGCTTGAAGAAGGGAACTTTGTTATTTAAACGTCAAAGATCCTTTCTGAATGACCATTCAGTTCTTAATCCTGGCAGTCAAAAAACAATAAACAGAATCAGCAGCACAAGCACTTGTTAACAATGCTGTCAAAGGAAAGCCAAATATAATATACTAACTTACAGGAGATACTAATGGTGTGAGTGTGTTTCTTAATTGCTCATGAATTCCAAGATGCTTGGAGGAATTTACCTTATCCTCTAGTATATGGCTCACATGGTAATGAGTCTGCCTGCAGTGTGGGAGACCCGGATTCAATCCCTGTGTTGGGAAGATCCCCTGGAGAAGGAAATGGCAACCCACTTGAGTATTCTTGCCTGGAGAATCCCATGGCTGGAGGAACCTCTGAGGCTACAGTCCATGGGGTAGCAGAGTCAGACATGACTGATTGACTTCACTTTTACTTTCACTCAGTTCAGTTCAGCCGCTCAGTCATGTCCGACTCTTTGTGACCCCATGAACTGCAGCACGCTAGGCCTCCCTGGCCATCACCAACTCCCAGAGTTCACTCAAACTCATGTCCATCAAGTCGGTGATGCCATCCAGCCATCTCATCCTCTGTCGTCCCCTTTTCCTCCTGCCCCCAATCCCTCTCAACATCAGAGTCTTTTCCAATGAATCAATTCTTTTCATGAGGTGGCCAAAGTACTGGAGTTTCAGCTTTAGCATCAGTCCTTCCAAAGAACACCCAGGACTGATCTCCTTCAGAATGGACTGGTTGGATCTCCTTGCAGTCCAAGGGACTTTAAAGAGTCCAACACCACAGTTCAAAAGCATCAGTTCTTCGGCACTCAGCCTTCTTCACAGTCCAACTCTCACAAAACCATAGCCTTGACTAGACAGACCTCTGTTGGCAAAGTAATGTTTCTGATTTTGAATATGCTATCTAGGTTGGTCATAACTTTTCTTCCAAGGAGCAAGCGTCTTTTAATTTCATGGCTGCAATCACCATCTGCAGTGATTCTGGAGCCCCCCAAAATAAAGTCTGACACTGTTTCCACTGTTTCCCCAATCTATTTCCCATGAAGTGATGGGACCGGATGCTATGATCTTCATTTTCTGAATATTGAGCTTTAAGCCAAGTTTTTCACTCTCCTCTTTCACTTTCATCGAGGCTCTTGATTTCCTCTTCATTTCTGCCATAAGGGTGGTGTCATCTGCATAACCTAGGTTATTGATATTTCTCCCGGCAATCTTGATTCTAGTTTGTGCTTCTTCCAGCCCAGCACTTCACTAGTATATACTTAGCCTCTAGTATAAGGTAAATTCCTCCAAGTGACAGGGAAGCCTGGCAGGCTGCAGTCCATGGGGTCACAAAGAGTTGGATGCGACTGAGCAACTGAACAACAGTAACAAGTAGTATGGTTTTGACTTGTGAATTACTCTTTTAGCAGGAAAACTGAATAGCAGTCATCTATGAACTATGCCCTCTGTGCATGGTTGTATACATGTCCTTATGTGTTATTTTACAGGAGGAATATTAAGCACTAGTTGAGATAGAAATGTAGAGGCTACCAATTCTAACTGATAGATCATTATGACTGATTATAAGAAATAAAATATGAAAGTCACATGTGCTTCTGATTGGGTTTCTGAAACTTTAATGCACAACTAAATACAGTAAAATGAGTCAGGAAATAAAATAGGTTTATGGAAAATGACAGTCTAGACTTAGAGCTTTTCTAATCACCACATGTAATTATGTCAATTATTACTTCAAAAGTTCTCTTAGTCACATATCCTTTTAATACATCCATCAGAATAACAGTTCTCTCCATAAAGAATTTAACAGATACCCAACCCCTCTGAATGTGTGTAACAGCAGGTTACTCTCCAGTTCACCCCCATGTTTCTCCCAACACGAAAGCCAAACAAGCAGTTTCAGGTGAGAGTCAGTTGTTTTTGTTTCCAGCTTCACTGTTGCCGCTTGTACTCACTATTAAGTAACACATTAAAATATGGGTACAGAAATAGAAATACTATCTGTATGTCATGGGTGACTTAGATGAGATTTAAGCAGCTAAAGTCCTGGGGAGTATGTTGTGGGGATATTTATTAAAAATCTTTATTCTGCATTTAGACTTATTATACACCATGCATGTCTCACTTTAGTCACCTTACACTGTAGTATCATTTTAAAGAATGAAATGAAACTAGACAAGATCCACAGGCAAAAGAAATGGACTGAGCTCCAATTATATGACTTATTTAATAAAAAGTCCTTAGCCTCATAGTAATCAAAAAGTGTGAATAAAAGTGCATTTATATATATACTTTTATTTTAATTGGAGGCTAATTACTTTACAATATCATGGTGGTTTTTGCCATATATTCATATATTTTAAGGTAGATTTTTTTGTGTTCTGTATCATAGAATGTGATTCCTCATTTATTCAGTCTTTTCAATTAATGGGCCAAGCACTGTGCCTTATCATAGTGAATAGAAGGTCTTCCATGTTATTAAATCATCTTTGTTTGAGGAAATGGTTGCCCAGACTCACTGTGCCTCGGGAAGGACTTATTCCCTTCTTGTCAGCTCCAGATTTATTTTTTATGTGAAGAAGATTTCTAACCCGTGAATTGTTTTTCTCTAAGTCATATGACATGGTGGAAAATGTTGGCAAAGGAAAGTGCATGTCTACTCCTAACTTCTCTTCCCCATGTCCCCCAGTTGGGCACCACAGTTTACTGTGCTGTTTTCAACAACTTTAGAGTGAAAGTATAAGAAATAACCTCAAAATCAAAAATGTTGCTCTGACTCATGATAGTATTGAGATGGGTTAGCAATATTGAAAGCTGTTGGTGAATTGTCATCTATAGCATAAAATCTAATTCCTTTTGTGTGTGTGTGTGTGTGTGTGTGTGTGTGTGTGTGAATGGGTGTGTATGTGTGTACATCAGTTGCTTGATATACTACTATGTCAGTTTCCACTGTATAGCAAAGTGAATCAGCCATACCTATACATAAACCTGTTTTTTTTTGGTTATCCTCCCCATTTAGGTCACCACAGAGCACTGAGTCAAGTTCCCTATGGTATAGAGTAGTTTCTCATTATCTATTTTATGCATAATTGTATATATATATATATATATATATATATATATGTCAATCTGTCTCTTCATTTATCCTCTTGGTTTCCATATATATGTTCTCTACATCTGTATCTCTGTTTCTGCTTTGCATATATGATCATCTTTACCACTTTTATAGATTCCACACATATATGCATATATATATATATGTATTATTTTTCCTCTTTCTGACTTACTTCACTCTGTATGACAGTCTCTAGATCAATCCACATCTCTGCAAGTGACACCATTTTGTTCCTTTTTATAGCTGAGCAATACTCTGTCATAGGTATGTGCGACATCATCTTTACCCAATTCTTTTCTTGATGGACATTGAGATTGCTTCCATGTCTATTGCAAATAGCCCTGCAGTGAACCCTGGGGTGCATGTATCTTTTTGAATTTTGGTTTTTGCTGGGTACGTGCACAGTAGTAGGACTGCTGGGTCATAGCATAGTTTTATTTTTAATTTTTTAAGGAACCGTGTATTTCTCCATAGTAATTATATCAGTTTACATTCCCACCAATAGGATAAGAGGGTGACCTTTTCTCTATAACCTCTCCAGCATTTAGTGTTTGTATATTTACTGATGATGGGCATTTTGACTGATGTGAGGTGATACCTCATTGTAGTTGTGACTTGCATTTCTCTACAGGAGCTGATGTGGCTCAGATCATGAACTCCTTATTACCAAATTCAGACTCAAATTGAAGAAAGTAGGGAAAACCACTAGACCATTTAGGTAGGACCTAAATCAAATCTCTTATGATTATACAGTGAAAGTGAGAAATAGATTTTAGGGCCTAGACCTGATAGATAGAGTGCCTGATGAACTATGGAATGAGGTTTGTGACATTGTACAGAGGAGAGTGATCAAGACCATCCCCATGGAAAAGAAATGCAAAAAAGCCAAATGGCTGTCTGGGGAGGCCTTACACATAGCTGTGAAAAGAGGAGAAGCGAAAAGCAAAGGAGAAAAGGAAAGATATAAGCATCTGAATGCAGAGTTCCAAAGAATAGCAAGAATAGTTAAGAAAGCCTTCTTTAGCGATCAGTGCAAAGAAATAGAGGAAAAAAACAGAATGGGAAAGACTAGAGATCTCTTCAAGAAAATTAGAGATGCCAAGGGAACATTTCATGCAAAGATGGGCTCAATAAAGAACAGAAATTGTATGGATCTAACAGAAGCAGAACATATTAAGAAGAGATGGCAAGAATACACGGAAGAAGGGTACAAAAAATATCTTCATGACCCAGATAATCATGATGATGTGATCACTAATATAGAGCCAGACATCTTGGAATGTGAAGTCAAGTGGGCCTGAGAAAGCATCACTATGAACAAAGCTTGTGGAGGAAATGGAATTCCAGTAGAGCTATTTCAAACCCTGAAAGACGATGCTGTGAAAAGTGCTGCACTCAATATGCCAGCAAATTTGGAAAACTCAGGAATGGCCACAGGACTGGAAAAGGTTAGTTTTTGTTCCAATCCCAAAGAAAGGCAATGCAAGAATTGCTCAAACTACCACACAGTTGTGCTCATCTCACATGCTAGTAAAGCAATACTCAAAATTCTCCAAGCCAGGCTTCAGCAATACGTGAACCGTGAACTTCCAGATGTTCAAGCTGGTTTTAGAAAAGGCAGAAGAACCAGAGATCAAATTGCCAACATCCGCTGCATCATGGAAAAAGCAAATGAGTTCCAGAAAAACATCTGTCTCACTTTACTGACTATGCCAAAGCCTTTGACTGTGTGGATCACAATAAACTGTGGAAAATTCTGAAAGAGATGGGAATACCAGCCCACCTAACCTGCCTCTTGAGAAATCTGTATGCAGGTCAGGAAGCAACAGTTAGATCTGGACATGGAACAACAGACTGGTTCCAAATAGGAAAAGGAGTATGTCAGGGGTGTATATTGTCACCCTGCTTATTTAACTTCTATACAGAGTACATGAGAAACCCTGGACTGGAAGAAACACAAGCTGGAATCAAGATTGCTGGGAGAAATATCAATAACCTCAGATATGCAGATGACACCACCCTTATGGCAGAAAGTGAAGAGGAACTCAAGAGCCTCTTGATGAAAGTGAAAGAGGAGAGTGAAAAA
>SJYC01053725.1:0-18714 GCA_006408675.1 Madoqua kirkii | reverse complement strand
TCCAAGGGACTCTCAAGAGTCTTCTCCAACACCACAGTTCAAAAGCATCAATTCTTCGGTGCTCAGCTTTCTTCACAGTCCAACTCTCGCATCCATACATAACCACTGGAAAAACCATAGCCTTGACTAGATGGACCTTTGTTGGCAAAGTAATGTCTCTGTTTTTCAATATGCTATCTAGGTTGGTCATAACGTTTCTCCCAAGGAGTAAGTGTCTTTTAATTTCATGGCTGCAGTTACCATCTGCAGTCATTTTGGAGCCCCCTAAAATAAAGTCTGACACTGTCTCCACCATTTCCTTATCTATTTCCCGTTTACTGAGATGCAAAGAATTAGCATCTTGCTAAAAATTTGGCTTTTTTTACAATAAGGAAAGACTCATAAAACTCTGAAGACATTTTATGCAAAACTACTAGACCAATGATTACTTTGGAAAAACTCTTTTCGTGGCCATGTATCCTTTTTTAAACCTTTATTTCCTTGAGCAAAGATAATAAGTAGTAAGCAAAATGAGGAACCCGATTCCAGTTTAGAAGGAAAATAATCTGTAATTCACTTGTTCACCCGGAGTCCTTGAAAAAGTTGGTGGAAGTTGCAAACTGGCTGGCAACTACTTTAGGTGAATCCAGCTTGGCCCCTGGCATTTTGGAGACTGTGGCCTCAGAATTCATGGATTTCCTGGATATAAGGACATCAGTGTTAGTCATATCAACTTTACTGCGAATTGCTTTGGGGTTATGATATGAATTAGGCAAGGAAGTTTGTACCTAGACTGTAAATAATGTGGACCCTTCTTATACATCCATTGATCCTTCAACCACTCTCTAGTCCATGTTTATGTAAATATTTATACTTGCCCCAATTGCCAAAGACCTTGAGGCGTCCAGCACTCTTGGGCTCTTAGTGTAATGGTGATACACTTAGGACCGTGGAATTTTAGCCTCAAATCTACTTAGAGTATCTCTCTGTCTAGGGAGGTAGTCATTTTGGTGTGGTCTCACTTCCCTTCTCTAAGATAGCAGTAGTAAGATGGACTAAAAGTAAAATTCCTGAGTTAAATATTTTGAGTAGTGAATTCTGTTTTCCTGACTATATCCAGTTGCCTACATCTTCCACTGGTCCACTCTTTTGCTGCTTAGGGACCTGGTGACCCAAGGTTGTAAGCATGATTTTCTTCTACTTTGGCAGATTGGGGACCTAGAGCTACAAGAAGGCAGAAAATATGACAAAATATATATGACAAAAAACAGTGGAGAAAGAGGAGAGATGAGAAGCTTAAGAAGGCTTGCATTACATCCACAGGGAGGGGATCGAGTCAGCTAGTGGTTCTCAAAGTGACATGTCTGCCTCTTCCCCAGTCTAAATGTCCACGTCTGACTCAGTTTCCTTGGAAGACATGCACTAGGAAAATGAATCCAAGATGGTGCAATTCCTGCACTGCAAGTGTGTGTATGTGTGTGCGCTTGCCTTTATGTGTCAGAGGTCAGCCCTGGTGTAACTGCCATCAAGGTCATAGCAGGTGAGGGTACGTGCAGGCACCGCATGGCTGGGCTGCCCTTGCTGCTGTTCTCTTCCTGCGATTTCTCTATTTTTGGCACCCATCCTGGTGCCTAGCATACAGTAGGTGCTCAATCAGTGCTTGCTGGATGACTCACTGGATGAATGGGTGCTAACTCTGACTCCTGTTGGGAGTTTTGTGACCTGGAATCACTATACAAGGAACGAGAAGGCTCAGAGCAGATGTGTGTCCTGCTTGTGACTTTCTTGTTATAACTGCAAATAATGAGTCACTCAGATAGAGAGGCTCTAAACCCGAGCTCGGGAATAGAATGCACAGTTGAAATTTTCTAGGGAGAGAGTCAGAATGGGTCTGTGACCCAACCTGGCTGAGGGGCGGGGTTTTAACCCAGCCTCACCCTAGCCTGGGCATGCCAACCCATTTAAGTTCCAGCATCTGCTGGAGGTTCCTGACAGAGGTCACCGTTTGCCTCTTGTTATGGAGAAAAAAAAAAAAAAGGAAACTGTGCCTCCAAGATGATCTTGCCTTTGAGCCTGGTGTGTGTCCCGACCAGGAAGAAGACTTCCTGCTGATGGCCCTCAGCCTGACTGATTTGTCAGGAAAATCTTTAAAGGCAGAGCTGACTTTTATCGAGTCTCTGCTCAGCAGACACATGGATGTTTATGAAGCAACAAAGGAGGAACAGTTGGGCCAGAGGTCAGAGGACTTCATGCTGATGTGCCCGTTGGGAGCTCCTGTCACTCTCCTGTAGAGATCTTCCATCTGTAAAACTAGATACCCATCACCTCCTGACTGGAGCTAACAAGGGGAGCATGCTGTGGAGGTCTGAACATTCTCGAAATGTGTACAAAATTTTTAAATATTAATAGAAAGATGTTTACTTATAAATGGTGACTTCTCTCCTGCAAATAAATTCATAAGACATTTTTGCAGTCTTTGAAACTGTATGTTTGATATAAGCATCCAAAGCACAACTGATAGTAATTGGTGCTTATGGGGAATTTTTTGAAGGGTATTTAATTATATGTATGCATTTATTCATTATTTATTTATTCAGAAAATGCATGGAAGCCTATCTTACCTTGGAAACATTCTTGGGCCCGTGCTTCCTTTTGACATCCTAGCTGCGTACTTGTCCATGTGGTTTGAGTTTTTTGAATCAGCTTTGGAAGAAAGCTGTTGCTTAGAATTTGCTGTGCGAAATGTACCATAGAGTCACTGAGATATTTCTGAGCAAGTCTGTAACCACTTTCAGCGGATCATATATGACGCTGTGCTAAAACAGTGGTTCTTAAACTTTAGCCTGTGTGTCAGTATCACCTGGAGGGCTTCTTAAAGTACACATTGCTGGGCCTACCCCCAGAATTTCTGATTGATAGGTTAAGGAGAGTGGAGTGCTTAACTGTGTGCAGTTCTGAGAAATTCCCAGGTGGTACTGATGTGGCCTGGGCTTCCCTGCTGGCTCTCAGTGGTAAAGAATCTGCCTGCTAATGCAGGAGATGCGAGTTTGATTCCTGGGTCGGGAAGATCTCCTGGAGAAGTAAAGGGCAACCCACTCTAGTATTCTTGCCTGGAGAATCCCATGGACAGAGGAGCCTAGCAGGCTACAGTCTAAGCGTCACAAGAGAGTCAGACACGACCAACAGCTGATGCAGGCTGGGGACCACAGTGGAGAGCCACTGCATTCGAGACATCTCTTTAGCCCTAAGAGCCTTGCAAGTTCTGCTCCTTTTCAGAAACTGGTGTGGTTTATTATGGTTAATGTGATTCACGGTTGTGATCTTGGTTCTCATTTTGCTTTGCTTCAGAAATTTGGATTGAAATTTCTAGCTCAACTTCAATAAAAATTAAACTACTTACATTTAAACTCGAGCCTTGATTGTCTATTTCATTTTCTCCATTCTATTCTTTTTACCTGTTTATATTTTGCAATTTTACTATATAACTTCCTGTAAACTGCATTTTGTGGAATATAGTACATATTGATAAATGATTGCCAACATTGTTCTGTTCTTGGGCAACTGGCTTTCAAATCAACTATAAAATACTACATTTTTTTTTTCACGTTACAGTTGTAAGCAGTTTGTATTACTAAATATTTCCAAAAGTCACTGGGATACCCCCAAGGTTGGAAAACAACCTTTTCCTGTCTGCTGCAGTGAAGACTGATTACTTTTAAATTAGAAATCTAGAAATAATATTTATTTAGTAAGTGGTTACAGTTCCCAAAGCTATGCCATTAGGCTCAATAAAATCAGTAGTATTGGGAAAGGATGGTAAATATTGTTCAAAGTCATAATCTTTACTCAAGAATGGTACATTAACATTGCAGTTACTTTATATTAACTGAAATTACAGAATGAAATGAGGAAATCAGGTGTCTAGACCTCAGGATAGACCATTATCCAACCAATCTGTAGTTCTGAATTTTTATTTTTTAATTTTTAATTTAAATTTATTTATTTTAATTGGAAGCTAATTACTTTACAATATTGTATTGGTTCTGCCACACATCAACATGAATCCACCACGGGTAAGGGATGGTACGGGGAGGGAGTTTTGAATTTTTAAAATAATTACTCTATTAGTAGGAGATGCAGATATTAAATATTATCAAACATATATTTTGCTACTTTACTGTAAAATATGTAATTAGTGTAAATATCCCAGGTGGCTCAGTGGTAAAGAATCCACCTGCCAAGCAGGAGATACAGATTGGATCCCTGGGTTGGGAAGATCCTCTGGAGATGGGAATGGCAACCCACTCCAGTATTCTAGCCTGGGGCATCCCATGGACAGAGGAGCCTGGTGGGCAGCAGCCCATGGAGTCACAGAGAGTTGGACATGACTGAGCAAGTAAACACCAGCAACAGCAAACGAATGAATAGGTGTATTTAGCAGAACTTATTTGATGTATCATTTTCATAACACAGTACTCTTGGTAAAATATTTGTCTAATACTTGTCATATTTGAGATTAACAACTGACTCTAAATTGTTTGAGTTAAGGGTGGAATTCTTGGCAGGGATAACCACAAACAATAGATTATTCATATACATCCACTTAAACTGTTACTTTTTTGTTTATTCAGTTGTAAATATATGCTCTTTATAATTGAAATATAATTTACAAATCATAAAAGTTACTCTTTTAAAGTGTACAGTGCAGTGATTTTGGTTTTTACACAGATTGTGCAGCCAACAGCACTATCTGACTAATGTATTAGCTATAGGAACAGTTTCTCTGGAAAAGTCAACATTTTAGTGGCAACTAACATGTCCACCTACTCCAGTATTCTTGCCTGGAAAATTGCATGGACAGAGGAGCCTGATGGGCTATCGTCTATGGGGTTACAGAAGAGTCAGACATGGTTAGCAGATAAACAACGAAACAGTGGACTGAAAATTTGAAAATTGGATAGGCATAATAGGGTGAGAAAGTTCTCAGTAAACAAAAAATAGAGCTGTTTTCAAACAGCCAGTGCATAGATAATACTATTAACATACAAACAGAAATTTATATTTTCTGAGAACCTTACTATATAAATGGAGAAGGAAATGGCAACCTGCTCCAGTACTCTTGCCTGGAAAATCTCATGGACGGAGGGGCCTGGCAGGTTACAGTCCATGGAGTCATGAAGAGTTGGACACGACTGAGCGACTTCACTTACCGTATAAAAGCAAACTTCACAGTTTCTTAGATTGTAGGATGAACAGGGAAGGGAGGGAGTGGTGAGAAGAGGGGAGGAAGAACTACTTAAGGGGTTGCCAAGCTTTAGTGTGGATCAGTCAGTCACCCCAGGGGTTTGTTACATGGGAGGCTGGTTTACTGGGATTGGGCTTGGGGCCTGTATTTGTACTAAGTACATCAGGGGACTGGCTCAAGGGGCCTAGAGAAGTTCTTACAGTCCTTACTCCTTTAGCACTGGGGAGAAAAATGAAAAACTGAGCTGTCTTGAAAACATGCTCCCAAGTCCTTACCCGCCTGCCCCCCTTTTTTTTTGGATGAGGCGTTTCTGTTCAGATTTTCTGCACCTCTTTGTGAAATCAGATAGTGTAATGGGCATGACATCATTTGCATTACACAACGTTAGTGCCAAAAAAATTAAACCTCGTTATGTTAGATGCTGGTTGGAGGCAGTGAGTGGCTCATTTCCCTTCTTTCCTGGCCCCTTGGTCTCTCTGTCTCTCTTTTTCTATATCTCTCTGTGTCTTTCTCTTTGTCTCTCTCCCCCTGTCTTTCTCCTTGTTTCTTTCTCTCATTCTCTCTTCTACTTTTAGCTTAAGGGAAGACCCTTCACCAACAGCTCGTCTGAAAACAATCTAGAGAAAAGGAATCAATGGGAGTGCTTCTTGAAAGATCAGTCTTGGGTTCTCAGTGGGGGCCTTCTCCAGGAGCATGGACCAACACCAAAGGCTGCAGTATGAAAAAACTGGCTCAGCCTGGGGTGGGTGCACCCCTCGCAAGATGGGGAAATTTGGAAACAAGACTCACTTAATGTTGATAGGGCAAAGCTACCTACACAACCTAAAAAAGTCAGGTCCTTTTGCTCTGCCACCTCCGGCTGGCTTTTCATCTGTATATTGCAGGGTTCACGCTTCTCACCTGCAGTATTGTTCCTAATTCAGATTTCTCTAGAGGTTACCTAGAATCAGGGCTCTATGGAGTCACTTTTTATTTAAAAGCTACTTTTCTTAAATAGGCATTTTACTTTAGAATGGTTCCAGATTTACAGGAAAGTTATGAAAATAGAGTTCCCACACAGCTCATACCCAGTTTCCTCTTTTAATATCCTACATCAGCATCATACTTCTATCACAGATAATGAGCCAATAATGGTACAGTACTGCTAACTAAACTCCATAGTTTGTTCAGATTTCTTTAGTTTCTACCTAGTGTCCTTTTTCTGTGCTGGGATCCCATTCAGGATATTACATTATGTTTAGTTGTCACGTCTCAGGCTCCTCAAGACAGTCCCAGTTTCTCAGATTTTTCTTGTTTTTGATGAACTAAAAACTTGAGGAGTATTAGTTAGGTATTCTGTGGAATATCCTTCAGTTTGGGTTTGTCTGATGTTTAGACTGAGGTGATGGGGTTGTGGGGAGGAAGACCAGAGATAACATATCGTCTGTCATTGTTGTTCAGTTGCCCAGTTGTATCTGATTCCTTGTGACCCCATGGACTGCAGCAAGCCAGGCCTCCCTGTCCCTCACCATCTCTTGGAGTTTCCGCAAGTTTGTGTTCATTGCCATCCAGACATCTCATCCTCTGACACCCTCTTCTCCTTCTGCCCTTAATCTTTCCCAGCATCGGGGACTTTTCCAATGAGTCATCTGTGTGCATCAGATGACCAAAACGCTGGAGCTTCAGCATCAGTCCTTCCAGTGAATATTCAGGGTTGATCTCCCTTTAGATTGACTGGTTTGATCTCCTTGCCATCCAAGGGACTCTCAGGAGACTTCTCCAGCTCAGAGTTCTAAGGCATCAATTGTTTGGCGTTCTGCCTTCTTTACGGCACAGCTCTCAATCATACATGACCACTGGGAAGACCATAGCCTTGACTATACAGACCTTTGTCGGCAGAGTGATGGCTCTGCTTTACAGTCTGTCATTACATCACATTAATTACATCAGCATGCATTCTACACACACACATACTAGCAAATGCATTATTAATGTTGATGGGAACCTTGATTGCATGGATGAGCCCGTGTTTGTCAGGTTTTTCCCATGGGGTTGCATTTAACCCCTCCCCTTTTCCTTCCTGTACTTTTTGGAAGGAAGTCACTATGTATAGCCCACATGTAAGGCTGGAGAGTTAGGTTCCATTTCCTGGGCTGAGGGGCAGGGAGAAGTATATATATACATGATTTGGTGTTCTGCTTGTGAGATTTGCCCCTCCGCATTTATTTAGTTGTTCAACATTTTGTTTAGGTCAGTTGAACTTGTGGTATTTATTTTATACTTTAGCTTACAATCTAACACTCCATTATTTGGTCATATAAACTGTTCAGCTTCAGTCTTTGGGATCTCTTTGAGTAGGCTCCTATGTCTCTTGGTGACATAACCCCATCATTGCGGGTTTGTTTTGTTTTTATGTTTTGAGCACTTCTTTATTCTTTCTGGCACTACAAATGGTCCAGGCTTATTTTGTAAATTTATTGCTCCAGCCATAGAATCAACCATTTCCCCAGGAGTGCTGGTTCTTTTTTTTTTTTTTTGGAGAATGGTATTAGAAACCACATTCTGGGCACTGGGTTTTCTTGTTGCTAATGGAGTGTCATTGCATTTAGGTCCTCTCAGCTGATAGAACAAGGAGCGATGTATTTATACCAAGCCTTAAATATACAAGGGTTTCCCTGGTGGCTCAGATGGTAAAGAATCTGCCTGCAATACAGGAGACCCCGGTTTGATCCCTGGTCTGAGAAGATCCCCTGGAGAAGGGAATGGCTACCCACTTCAGGAGTCTTGCCTAAAGAATCCTATGGACTGAGGAGCCTGGTGGGCTACAGTCCATAGGGTCACAAGGAGTCGAACATGACTGAGTAACTAACAGTTTCACTTTACATATCCACATATCCATGTAAGTAGTTTTCTCTCTCTATGTATATGTATCTGTGTTAAGCCAAATATGAGTTTGCACTGATGCCTTCAACTTCAGTATGCTACATGGATCATTCTAGCCTTTCTCCCTTACTTGTCTCTTGTCTACAAATTCTAACGGTGAGAACTTCTTCCCACCACCCATCATCCATTTACTTACATGTGGCTTCAGAATGATTAGCTGGACCACCCCATCTCCAACCTTCAACTTTTCCAGCTAGGGTTCTGTGCTTATGTGAAGTTCCTTTTGCTTTAGTCTTAGAGTCCTCACTCATTTCCAGCGTTACTAGGTCAATGCCTTTTCCCTCCCTCCCTCAGTGAGGTTATTTCATAGTTTTGAGTGTACTTGATTCTTACGTTGCAGTTTGCATTCCATCTAGGGATCACTTGACTCCCCAAATGCTTTTTATTTCATTAATTGCATCCATTCAAGTTAACTGTGCTGTAAAGTTTTGTGGGTTTTGGTAAATGCTTAGTGTCCTGTATCTGTAGCATACAGCATAGCTCACTGCCCTCAAAAGATCCTTGTACTGTAATGAAGAACTTGAAATTATGGTTAGGTGAAAGAAATAGAAATGAGTATTAGAAAATGTCTTCTCATGAAAAGGCAAGGGTTGGTGGGGCCTTGTTTGCTGCTTTAGGAGAAGGCAGATTCTAGGGCCCAGGGATGTGTTTAGGTTAGAGTCAAGTGACATGACAGAAAAGAGTGTCGAGTGAGTTTTTCATTTTAGCAAAAAATCTCCAAAGAGTCCTAAGTTGAAGTACCTCTGGTGGATCTGAAGTGAGAGGTGGGTGGTGGACATCCTGTTTCAGGCCTCTCTTCTTTTTTTTCCAAGTTCTATAATGGCCTCAGCTCAGCCTTTGGCTGAACATTCTACCCAGAGTCCTACCAATTAGCTACATTTGAGAGCAGTTCTGGTTTTACTTCTGTGTGATGTTCAGAGACTGGTCTGCTATCAGACTCTCCCCTGGCTGAAGCCCTAGTTGGCTTTCAGCTGCAGCTGTGTAGTTTCTAAGAGTTGGCAAAGTTAATTTAATAAGAGAATAGGACAGGGGTACTTTAGGAAAGCTTCTTGGACAGATATTAATCAGCTTTATTGAAAGTCATAAATATATCAGGATTCCATCCACAGGATGGTGGGCATGGCGTTTGAGGACCTAGAATCCATCTCTAGTTCAGCCTGCCAATTTAAAGTGATTTACCCTGGGTGTCTCTGCAGTACAGTGGGGACAACGGTCCTATACTTTCCCTTACTCAGAAGGCAGTTGTGAAGATACATGGAAAAAAATGTGTGAAATTTCTCAGGGTACCCAAGATAGATGAAGTGCCTTTCTGTACTCTCTTTTTTCTCTTTTGCTGGCTTTGTTGTCTCCTGGTCTCTAAACATAGCTTTGCCTCTTGACCTTGCTCTTTGAACTTCACCCTCTGTCCTAGGCGGGGGTCTGTCTTGAGGTTCGGTTATCCTTAGTGTATGGATGACCCCCCTCACTCTGTCTAGCGGGCCCCATCTCTCTGTTGTCAAACATTTCTACCTCAATGTCTTTTCAAAAAAAAATCAGTATACTGAAAAATTAGTCATCCTAAACCAACTGATTCAATGGACGTGAGTTTGAGCAAACTCTGGGAGATAGTGAAGGACAGGGAAGCCTTGTATGCTGCAGTCCATGGGGTTGCAAAGAGTCCAACACAACTTAGCAACTTAACAACAACAAAACCAAGTGACCTTCTAGATTGTCTTACTTATTCCAGGATAAGTCTTCCAAGCTTTCAGATCCTGGAACCCTTTTTGGTTTCTCATCATCCCTAGTCCTTAGCTCCCAAGCCATACTGAGCTTCTGTCATATTTCCTTCCTGTCTCCTCCTCCATCACTGACCTGTATCACTGGAACAAACTCTTGACTGTGTCCTCTTCCCCCGGTCCTCTAACTTGTCTCCCAGCCTGTTCTCCTTTACTATTGCTAGTCTGATTTTTCTTACATTTAAAATCTCAACTTGGCATCCAAGGCACAACTTGAATTTCCAGCTTTACCTTCCTGCTTAATTAAAATATGTAACTGAACTACGTGATCCTTCTTGCTTCAGTGCTGGGCGCTCTCCTTTTCCCCACCCTGCTTATCTTGGCAGGTTCAATATTAGAGGAGAATTAAACTTTCAGGTAGAAGATTCAGTGGTATAAATGAACTTTAGGTAAGTATGAAGAGGACCTTTCCAACAGAACTGCTTAGGAGGAATGGGTCCCATGGGAGGAGCCCCCTGTTACTTTCTGGTTCCCAAGCCTGGCATCCCATTAAAGTCCTTAACTTCCTTCACCTCTCTAGCTTATGGCTTCTTTTCTGAAGCTGCTTCCTCCCATGAAACCACACTTGAACAAATCCCCCCATCCCTCAGATGGCATCTCTGGTTTTTCTTTCTTCTGCCTTGTAAAATGAATTTGCTTTCTTATTTCTCCCTTTCCTGTGCTCTTTCTTGAAAAGTTGAAGGCTATTGGTGATCACCTTTTGAGAAAGATTCCTAGATGAGAACTCCAGCCTGGTCCTTACTCTACAGTTTGTCTCTACTTCTGTCTTCTTGCCAGATGTTTCTATTTGGGTTCCTTTGTGTCCAAATTTGAATCGTTTCCTTCCTTCTAAAACGTGTTCCTTCCCCCTGAGTTCCCTGCTTGATTAACGGCAACAGAGGCTGAGAGGCTTTTTCTGTACAGGGCCAGCCAGTGAGTATTTTTGGCTTTGTGGATCGTGAGGTCTCAGTCATAACCACTCGTCTCTGCCCTTGAAGCACAAAAGCAGATGTAAATCATTTGTAAACAAAAATGAAGGTCACTGTGTTTCAATAAAGCTTTACTTAGAAAAACAAGCAATGGGCTGAAATTGACCTGTAGGCCATAGTCTGCTGACCTTTGATCTAGGTCACCTAGGCCTCTAATTCAATATTCCTTTGACCTTCCTACTGCTTGTGTTTACTTTGTATGATTTTAATTTCTACTGACTCCACCCTTAAGAAACCTTTCATATTTATGGATCATACTCTTCCCCCATTCATTGGTCTAGACAAAATGACCTCTTTTACATGTTATTCTCCATCAATTTACATAATCAAAACTTCTAGTAACTCCTCTTTAATAAGGTTAAAATTCTCTAAAGGCAGCTGTTTCTACAGTTTTTGCCTCTAACCTTCTCTCTTACTCGTCTGTATGAACACTTCCCCATCCACGCTGGGTCAGTTTATGTTCTGATACTGTTTCTATCTCTGCTCATGATGTGCTGCTGACTCACAAGGATCTCCTCTCCCACTTATCGAAGCTTGTCTTCAGGCCTCAACCCAGGTGAAGCTCTGTCCTAGCCCAGTGATTGCTCCTCTCTCACTCTCTTTAATTGAACTAAAGTGATAAAGTGAAGTTTCTCAGTCGTGTCCGACTCTTTGAGACTCCATGGACTGTAGCCTGCCAGGCTTCTCTGTCCATGGGATTCTCTAGGCAAGAATACTGGAGTGGGTTACCACTTCTTTCTCCGGGGATCTTCCCAACCCAGGGATTGAACCTGGGTCTCCTGCATTGGAGGCAGATGCTTTAACCTCTAACCCACCAGGGAACTAGAGTTGACTTAAAATGTTGTGTTAGTTTCAGGTATATAGAAAAATGATTCAATTATAAATATATATGTATATTTATCCATATCTGTATATATTTATCATTTTCCATTATCAGTTATTAAGAGATATTGAATATAGTTTCTTGTGCTATACAGTAGGTCCTTGTTTTTTTTAATCTATTTTATATATAGTAGCTGCTGCTGCCAAGTCACTTCAGTCATGTCCAACTCTGTGTGACCCCATAGATAGCAGCCCACCAGGCCCCTCCATCCCTGGGATTCTCCAGGCAAGAACATTGGAGTCGGTTGCCATTTCCTTCTCCAATGCATAGAAGTGAAGAGTGAAAGTGAAGTCGTTCAGTCGTGTCTGACTCTTAGTGACCCCATGGAGCCTACCAGGCTCCTCCATTCATAGGATTTTCCAGGCAAGAGTACTGGAGTGGGGTGCCATTGCCTTCTCTGATATATAATAGCATGCATATACTAATCCCAAACTCCTAATTTGTCTCCCCACCTTTCCTCTTTGGTAACCATAAGTTTGTTTTCTATGTTTGTGAGTCAGTTTCTGTTTTATAAATAAGTTCATTTATATCATTTTTTTAAAGATTCTACATATAAGTGATATCATATGATATTTGTCTTTCTCTGTCTGACTTACTTAGTATAATCTCTAGATCCATCCATGTAAATAATGCTGTAAATGATGTTATTTCATTCTTTCATTCTTTTTTTGGCTGAATAACATTCCATTGTGTATGTATACACCACATTTTCTTCATCCATTCGTCAATGGACATTTACATTGCTTCCATGTCTTGGCTATCATTAATGATGTTGCTATGAACATTGGAGTGTATGTATCTTTTCAATTTGTAGTTTTCTCCAGATATATACCCAGAAATGGGATTGCTGGATCATACGGTAACTGTTTTTATTTTTTTTAAGGAACACCCATGAAAAATGAAAGTGAAAGTCACTTAGCTGTGTCCAACTCTTTATGACCCCATGGACTGTATAGAACTCTCCAGGCCAGAATACCGAAGTAGGTAGCCTTTTCCTTCTCCAGGGGATCTTCGCAATCCAGGGATCGAACCCAGGTCTCCCACATTGCAGATGGATTCTTTACCAGCTGAGCCACAAGGGAAGCAAGGAACTTGCATAGTGGCTGTGCAAATTTACAACCCTGCCAAGAGTGTAGGAGGCTTCCCTTTTCTCCACACCCTCTCCAGTATTCATTATTTATAGACTTTTTGATGATGACCAGTCTGACCAGTGCAAGGTGATACATCATTGTATAGTTTTGGTTTGCATTTCTCCAGGTGACTCGGTGGTAAAGAATCTGCCTGCAGTGCAGGAGACACAGGTTCGACCCCTGGGTTGGGATGATCCCCTAGAGGAGGGCATGGCAACTCACTCCAGTATTCTTGCCTGGAGAATCCCATGGACAGAGCAGCCTGGTGAGTTTGCAAAGAGTTGGATGTGACTGAAGCAGCTGAGCATGCAGTGATTAGTGATGCTAATTATTTAGCAAAAGATGCTAAACATCTTTTCATGTACCTGTTGCCATCTGTATGTCTTCTTTAGAGAAATGTCTATTTAGGTCTTCTACATTATTTTCGGTTGGGTTGTTGATTTTTTGATATTAAGCTGTTTGAGTATTTTGCAAATTAAGCCTTGATGTTAGCATTATTTACAAATATTTTCTCCCATTCTGTAGATTCTTTTTGTTTATGGTTTCCTTTGCTGTGCAAAATCTTTTAAGTTTAATTATATCCCATTTGTTTATTTTTGCTTTTATTTCCATTACTTTGGAAGATGGATCCAAAAAAACATTGCATGATTTATGTCAGAGAGTGTTCTGTGTATGTTTTCCTCTAGGAGTTTTAGAGTATCTGGTCTTACATTTAGGTCTTTAATCTGTTTTGAATTTATTTTTGTGTATTGTGTTGGAGAATGTTCTAATTTCATTCTTTTACATGTAGCTGTCCAGTTTTCCCATCATCATTTGAAGATGATTTCTTCATTGTGTATTCTTGCCTTTGTCATTAATTATTGACCATAAGTGCATGGATTTACTTCCAAGTGTTTTATCCTATTTAATTGATCTATGTGTCTTGTTTTGTGCCAGTACCATACTGATTTGATGACTGTAGCTTTACAGCATAGTGTGAAGTCAAGCAGTATGATTCCTCTGGCTTTATTATTCTCTTATAAAGATTGTTTTGGCCATTTGGAACCTGTAATGTTTCCATACAAATTTTAAAGCTTTTGTTATAACTCTGTGAAAAATAGCATTGATAGGCATTGCACTAAATCTGTAGATTGTCTTGGGTAAGATGGTCATTTTAACAATATTGCTCTCTTTTCACCGTTTGTTTTGTCCTCAATTTCTTTCACCAGTATCTTATAGAGTGCAAGTCTTTTGCTTCCTTACGTAGGTTTATTGCTAGATATTTTATTCTTTTTGACGTGATAGTAAATGGAATTGTTTCCTTAAGTTCTCATTCTGATATTTTGTTGTTAGTGTACAGAAATGAAATAGACTTCTATATATTGATTTTGTATTTTGCCACTTTACCAAATTCATTGATGAGCTCTGGTAATTTTCTGATGGTGTCTAGGATTTTCTCTGCATAATATCATGTCATCTGATTGCTCTTTTTTTTTTTAAGAATCTTTTTTTGATGTGGGCCATTTTTAAAGTCTTTATTAAGTTTGCTGCAATGTTTGTTTTATGTTTTGATTTTTCGACTGTGAGGCAGGTGGGTTCTTAGCTCCCTGACCAAGAATCGAACCACAACCCCTGCACTGGAGGGTGAAGTCTTAACTGGGAAGTCTCTGATAGCTCCTTTTCTTGATCTCAGTAGTGCTTTTGATGTTGTTCTTACCTGTTCCATTGAGAGTGTACTGGGTTGTATTTTCTATCTGTGTGGTATTCCTACTTTTCCATCTAAACTTTAAGAAGCTGTTAAGGGTGGCGAAGAGTCGGGCATGACTTAGCTTCTGAACAACCACCAGGGTGCCCACTTGGTATTCAGTCGACATGGTAATGGTCATACGTTGAACTCCTTCCTCTAGATCAGCTCATCTCTTTAGAGACCATCTTATTTAATGGTACCATGATTGTGTTGGCCTCATACACTCTCTCTGTGCCCACTTCTCTTTCATGTTCAACTCTATCTCTGATTACAGAGTCTAGCTGTTGCTCCCTCTCCTACCTTTCCTTTTCTGCTCCTCTCCTGCAGCCCCTCTGTTACTGGCTTAGCTCAGGTCACCTGCCTCCTTTGCTAAGACCACTGAAATAGCCTTCAAACTATGCGTTCCCACCACCAGCCTCTCTCCCCTTATTACCCAATACCAGTAGGGCTTTGTCATGCTTGTATAATCCTGAAACATGCAGATGTCCCTTAGTGGCTCCCCGTTCCCTTGGAATAAGGGCTAGCTTTCCAGGGTGCCACTGATAGCTTTTCCTCTCCAGCCGTGTTTCTGCCCCATCTCATTTACAGTGTGCATTCCACCGTAAGCAGCCCTAATAGTCGATGTGCATTTGCACAGACTTCTGTCTCTCCTTCCCTAACCCCTCTGGAAAACTGCTACCTGTACATCGAGATAGGGCACATATGTCACCTCTTGACAGCATTCCTCTCTCCTTCCCTCTGGAAGACCAAGGGGGGTGAAAGTGTCACAGTGTAACCCTTGGGAGAGACATGGGGCTTGACGCATTTTCTCATGTTCCTTCAGGTTCACAGTCATCTAAAGGTGACCAGGAGCCTGAGTGATGAGAGATTAAGTAGACAGGTGTATAAGACATCCTGAATGCTCCAGTATGCTAAATGTGTAGTTCTGACTTCTTGCTTCAGCTTGGCTTTCTTCCTCCATTATAAAGTAGAATAGTTCTGGTTTTATTTATATCCTTTTCTTAAAAAAAAAAAAAAAACAAACCTGAGATCTTCTGTGGCAAAAACTTGGAATCTCCATCTCATAATATTTCTCCATTCTTGTGGGAGAGTGGCCTCAGGAGGAGGCTCACTGTGGGGCTGACAGCTCACCCCAGGTCACCCCCTGGGGTTGTGGAGGCCTCTGAGCAGGAAGCGGGGCATGGATGGCATTTCTCAACTCCAGCCACATGCAAAGGTCACCTGTTCCCTTCACTTGCTATCTCATCCTGGCAAGGATAGCATATGTTATCTTTCTAGAGGGGTCTACAAAACAGAAAAGAGAAGGGTGGAGATCATGTCCAATGTGTACTTTTAAGGTGTTCTTTGATGTAGGGAGCACCATTACCATGGTTCCTCTCTCAGTTTAGAGTCGGGTCTGGCATGAGGTTCTTGCTGGGGAAGATACCTTATTGGAGGAGAAAGAAAGTGCCTTCCTGGTTCTGGAGGGTGCTGTTCTGAGAGTCCTCTGTTGGTTTCAAGGGTGAGCCTTTTCTGTCCATCTGGAGTAGCAGCAGCTCTGGATCTGCTTGGCTGGGCAGATCCTTTCAGAGCCGCGATCCTTATTCATAAAGGAGGTATCAGGTAGCCCTCCCAGCACAGAATTGAATGCCCTAGGAAGTGAAGAGGGAGGAATTGTAATGGAGTGTTTCGAAGAGCCTAAGGCATCCATCATCTAATTGACATTTTCGGTTCCTTGTCTATTGGAGTCACACACACACAGCACTTATACAGTAGACCATTTCTATCTATCCTTAGCTCATTAAAAATGCTTTAGTCCTAAGAGATATCCAGTCTGGATTATTTTTTCCTGATTTTTCATTTTGAGCAGAGAGACTTAGGAAAACTAATTTTAATGCAAAAGAATTCCAGTTTTGCCAGGAGATTCACATTTTACACTAGGACATAGGGGTAATGGGGTCTAAGTTGAAATAATTCTAAATTTAAATTTATAGTGATTGGGTGTATTGAGCTGGCAATGGGGCAATGGGGCTCAACATTGGTAATTAGAATTATCATGAAGCTTAAACATGCATTTGAGAGACAGTCTCTTGTGTTGTCTTTACTTCCTCCATGGAGTTCAAAACCTGTTTCTGGCTTGGAATTGTAGAATCTCAGATATGGAAAGGGCTTAAAGCTTAGTCTGCCTTTAGAGTCTAGGTGTGGAAGCCAGATGATCTGCCACGGGAGCTGTGGTCACAGCCAAGGACTCTTTCCCTACCATCCTCTTCAACTATACGTAGGGTCCGGGCTTAGCAAGATGATGATTTAGTCGCTGACAAATGATGGTATTTTCCTTCACTTTAAACTATAGTCAGATTTGCTAAATTTTACCTTATTGTCTCATCTTTTCCTTGTAGTTGGACAGGTGGATCAACCCATGATGCCATTTCTTTTTTTCTTTTAACACCAAGCACATTTTGTATTGGAACATAGCTGATTAACCGTGTTGTGATAGTTTCAGGGGAAGAGCGAAGGGACTCAGCCATGCATATACTTGTATCCATTCTTATTTTTAATCTATGGTGCTTTTTAATGTGCTTTTAACTTGTAAACCTTGCCTGATTGTGAAAGTAGAAAGTCAGCAGGGACATAGGATTTGCCTTATTTACCCCCTTTTCCTTTAAGCTCCTTCCCATGACAAGACAATGTGCTGTGTGTGTGCAGCACATGACCCTGACTCAGGTCCTCCAGGCAGCTGACTAATGGGACCTGAGCCACTCGCTGCATTTTGCCAGCCCCAGCACACACTAGCCACTCTTCATGGCTCCTGCCACGTGCCCCTGTGAAGAGCCATCAGGCGACACCATCAGGCTGGTGCCACTCCCAGTGGTCTTGGCAGCGAAGAAAGGAGGCTGAAGCTGAAGCTTGGCATTTGGCAGGGAGTGCCCTCGGGTGCTAAGGGCACAAGTCCAGCCTGAGTTCCCAGGGAGATGGGTGATGTGATTGACCTAACATGCCGCAAAGCCCAGACAGGCGGGTTCAGTAAATAGAAGGCATGAGGCAAACCTGCGGCAACCCACAGGCAGAGCAGGCACAGCAGCCTCCAGGGAGGCTGGTGTGGAGCTGGGGCGGGAGCTTCCCTGAGTTTGGACCTTGGCTTGGCCTTCATTGCTGGGTGACCTTGGACAATTCCATAACATCACTGAGCCTCCATTTTCCTGTCTGTACACTGGCGGTGGAATTACTTACCTCACGGGAGGGTAGGGGGAAGCTGAGAAATAGTGTAGGTCAGGTGCCTGGCAGGGCCCCTCCACACTGATGAGTTCATGACACAGTTACTGCTATTTCTATTGCTAACAAACACAGCTGCATACCTCCTTATTGATTATTGGTACAATTCTGTAAAGGATTTTTTTTCCCCTCCAAGAATTTGAGCTCTCATTTTTAAGTCTGATGGTTGTAGCTGGAAGAGAATTGTGAAATGCTTTATCATGTTTTGAGGTTCTTTGATTACTTATCCCTAGAGTAAGACCTAGAAAATTTATAGAAAGGATTTACTTAGCCAAGAATCTAGGTGTATCACAGATGTCTAGCTGAAGATGTCAACTCACCTTAGAGTTTAGATGAACCTTCTACCTCTGCCCAATAAAAGGTTGGTGTTTTTTTGTTTCCTTTTAATATGCTAGAGCCTTTTGCTTATCCCATGCTCAGATGAATATCAAGTAGCCAGAAGTTTCCTGCCTGTGATCAATTCTAATGCTTTCTGTGAAGGGAAATGGTTGTAAATTATTACCAGTTAATTAAATGAGTGTTTCCGTTGAGTCCTGTGTGCAGGCTTTTATCCAAGCCTGTTTAGAATCATGGGACATTAGAGCTTGAAAGGTTGTTAAACAGTTGTCTTGTTTCATGGGCAAGAAGACCAGGTTTGGGGTGTAGGTGATTCGCTCAACTTCTGCAAAGTGATGCCGAAAGAAACACTGGCTCAAGATGTGTGGTGGGGGAGGGGAGAGAAGGGCTGGCAGTAGGGGGGCACGTCAAGCAATCCGAGTATGATCCCTAAGCAGCGAGCCTGTGCAGTCCATATGCTCCTGCTTTGCCTCGGAGCCATCTGAAGTGCTTTTATAT
>SJYC01053724.1:0-21810 GCA_006408675.1 Madoqua kirkii | reverse complement strand
ACTGACCTTTTCCAGTCCTGTGGCCACTACTGAGTGTTCCAGATTTGCTGGTATATTGAGTGCATCCCTTTCACAGCATCATCTTTTAGGATTTGAAATAACTCAACTGGAATTCCATCACTACTATTACTTCATTAATTATTTTCTAACTATTTTCCTCATGTAAATTCTAATAGTTTGTATCTTTTGACACTTTGATATGTTTTATTCTAAGTTATGAAATCTGGTGGCATAGTATTATCCCAGGTATTTATTTATAATTCTATTAGTGGTCATGGGATCAGTAGAAATCCTTCTCATTCATTTGTGTTATTGGTGTTTTGCATCTTCTCTCTTTAAATCTTCATTATCATAGCTAGCATTTTATCTATTTTATTGATCTGTTTGCTGTATACTTTAAATTCTACAAATTAGTGAACTACTTTGTAGGCGGTCAACAAATTGACATGCCAAACCCAAGAAATTTTATACTTTTAATCTAAGTGAGATAACAAGGGAACATGATAAAGAATTATGACTATAGAAAATAAGAGGATTTTAAAAATTTCTGTAGGCATTGAAAGCAAAGTTTTATTTGACAATTTCAATTTTGTTTTATTTTTAGAGCTATTTATTCAGTGTCTACTGTCCTCATAAATAATGGTAGCCTCTTTGAGTAATATGAGTAAAGGTCAATGAATATATAACTACCCTGTACCAGACAGTCTTTTAATCATTTTATAGACTTTTCATTTCCTCCTCAGAAAATCCAAAATTTAACAGAAAAATAAAGGACAGAACAGTGAAATAGTATTTTTTTTAATGTGATAGATAGTAAATGAAGGAACTTGTGTTCTAACTCATATCTTTCTGTTTCAAATCTTTGTTATTTCTAATGACTTTCTAATGATGTTTCAATTAGAGGCAAAATAATAAAAGTTAGTATATTTATCGCAATATGAAGGTAACATAAGACATTAATGAGACTGAGGTTTGTTGGGCTCTCAAGGCTGTCTCTTATACACATCTTCAGCTTCATCCTCTTCAGCATTACTGGTTGGAGCATAAATTTGGATTACCGTGATATTGAATGGTTTGCCTTAGAAACCAACAGAGATAATTCTGTCATTTTTGAGGCTGCATCCAAGTACTGCATTTTAGGCTCTTTTAGACTGCATCTCCAACTCAAAACTCTGGGATGTGGTGATGGACAGGGAAGCCTGGTGTGCTGCAGTCCATGGGGTCTGACATGACTGAGTAACTGAACTGAAGATTCATTGACACCCATTTACCTATGAGATAGGAAACAGTAACTTAGGAAAGATGGAAAATCTAGGAAGTATAAATAACTGAATTTTATCTCAATATCAGAAATAGGGCCTTAGAAATCAATGATGGTAATTTTAAGAATCACATCATCAGAGAGAAGGAAAAATGATAGTGTATACATGCTCTTCAATGAAATAAGGATGGTGCACCGTACATATTGCAATTGGCTCTCAAGATCTGCTCTCCTCTCTTCTCATGTTGCCACCTACTCCATGTTTCTCTGCCTTCCAGATGGATTTATCTAAGCAGATGATTTTACATGGCTGTCTTTCTGCATACTGGTACCAATAACTTATACTTATCCCTTTAGGCCCAAAGTTGGTAAATCCTTTGCACTACAATATTTTTGCAGTATTCCCAACACTCAAATCCTGTAAATAATCTCCTTTAAGTAAACACTTTTCAAATAATCCAATTTCAAGTGTGCCATCTGTTTCTCTTTGGAACCTTTCTTGACACAGATGGCTTTATGGGAAAAATATCCAAACTGAAGAAAGTGCAGAATTCAATAAATTGGAGTAAGAAGAGGAAAGTCCACGTATGCATGTATAACTAGGGCTGTAAAAAAAATGTAACATAGTAAAAGCACTTTGAAAACTAAAATTATTATGCAAGCAATAAACAAAGAAGATGGTCATGACAACATTGATGATGGGAACTATCTTGAGTTACCCAAGGCTATGATCAGGGAAGGAAATGATAAAACTAATACTGAGTTTGGAACCAGAAAAGGAACAGGAATTAAAATAAGGACCTTGAGAAAAATGATAGAAGGTACTGATAAGAAAAGTGTCATAAAACCAAGAGGGAATATTCTTAGTAGCTGACGTAGGGGGAAATGTTTCTGGGTAGAAGATATGAGATAAAATTCATATTTGATGGAAAGACAAGAAATGTTAAAACATAAAAATTTTTCTGTGCCCTTTGTCCTCCTTTCCCCCATCTACTCTGCACTATGTAGCTGAATTATGCAACAGCCAAACCATGCATATCAGGAAAAAATACCTGCTGAACCATAAAGAAAAATATTACCTTAAACACCCATGGTGGATTGATGTTGATGTGTGGCAAAACCAATACAATATTGTAAATTAATAATAATAATAAATTTTTAAATAAAGAAAAAAACAACAAGACAACTCTAAAAGATAAAGATTCCTTCTTGATCCTTTAAAGGGACACAATGATGCTTATGTCTAGACTATATAAACTGTCAGTACATCATCTAATGACAATGTTTAGTCTCAAAAAATTTATATAACTGTGTGTTGCTTCTAATGGCTGGAACAGTTCTCAGAGCTTTCTGAGATGCTGCTTCTAGTTTATAATCCTCACTTTGGCTCTAATAAAATTTTCCATTTTGTTCTTAGATTGCTTAATTTTTTTTGTCAACAGAAGTCAGTATTTCATACTGACTTTTTATAAATTCTTCTGAGATTGGGCTTCCTGTTAGCTCAGGCCTGCTGTCACCTTAGTAATTCATTCTATTTTATGGCGCAGAATGGTGATGGTAAAGGCTGAATGGTAGAGAATAACTGTGATACTATGGTAGGATGGGATGATAGTGGTGGTACAATTCAGAATGTTAGTAGAGAAAGCTGTTGTGTCAGGGACAAAAGGTATGGCAAGACTGAGGGAATTAGGAGAGGTATTCAGGTAATTAATGTGGAACCAAGTTATAGAACCCCCACCCCCAAAATGTACTTAAGTCATATCTATTTCTTTATGATTATAGAATGATAGAAATACAAGTGGAGCATTCAGTTGAAAACGTACGGTTGAAACTGATGAGTACAGTGACACTGAGTTAAGATTATAGCCATCACTAAAGTGAAAAGGCTTATATGATACAATTCTCAAACCTCATCATCTGGTCTGGGTCTATAATTTCCTGGCTCTTCACTCAAAAGTGGTAAGACACATCACACACTGCACTAATGCTGTTGAGTGTGCTCTTTTCTGTTCAGCTGATTCAGTAGCTCAAACAGCTTTTACCCTCTCCAGCTATGACTTGCTCAAAGAAACTAAGACCTCTTTGGAAGAATTTGTTTTTGAACATAAAATTCACAGCCTTATACAAAATAACCAAGAGTTGCAACTAGGTTTTAACTGTAGTATTTTTATAAGGCAACAGTTTAGAGCTGGAAACACAATTTTTTTCAAAAAAGAGAAATTAGCATTTAGCACTTACAGTATGCATTGGTCTGAGCTATTAACACTACTGGTACTATTTTAATCTTTTTAATACTTTGTTGTTGTTGCTTGGTCATGTCTGACTTTATGACCTCATGAATTGCAGCGTGCCAGACTTCCCTGTCCTTCACTATCTCCCAGAGTTTGTTCAAACTCATATCCATTGAGTCACTGATGGCCATCCAAGCATCACATTCTCTGTCATCCCCTTTTCCTCTTGCCCTCAATCTTTCCCAGCATCAGAGTCTTCCAAAGAATCAGCTCTGCATGAGGAGGCCAAAGTGCTAGAACTTCAGCTTCAGCATCAGTCCTTCCAATGAATATTCAGGGTTGGTTTCCTTTAGGATGGACTGGTTTGATCTCCTTGCTGTCCAAGGGACTCTCAAGAGTCTTATCCAGTACTACAGTTCGAAAGCATCAATTCTTGGGCTCTCAGTCTTCTTTATAGTCCAATTCTCACATCCATACATGGTGACTGGAAAAACCATAGCTTTGACTAGATGGACCTTTGTTGGCAAAGTGATGTCTCTGCTTTTTAAAATGCTGTCTACGTTTGTCATATCTTTTCTTCCAAGGAGCAAGCATTTTAATTTCATGGCTGCAGTCACCATCTGCAGTGATTTTGGAGCCCAAGTAAATAAAGTCTGTCATGGTTTTCACTGATTCCCATCTATCTGCCATGAAGTGACGGGACCGGATGCCATGATCTTCATTTTTTTGATGTTGAGTTTTAAACCAGCTTTTTTACTCTCCTCTTTCACTTTCATCAAGAGTCTCTTTAGTTCCTCTTCACTTTCTGCCATAACGGTGGTGTGTCATCTGCATATCTGAGGTTAGTGATATTTCTCCCAGCAAACTTGATTCCAGCTTGTGCTTCATCCAGCCCAGCATTCCACATGATGTACTTTGTATATAAGTTAAATAAGGGTGACAGTATGCAGCCTCGACATCTTTCTCAGTTATGAACCAGTCCTGTTGTTCCACACCTGGTTCTAATGGTTGTTTCCTGACCTGCCTACAGGTTTTTCAGGAGGTTGGTATTTTTGGGTTTTAAGTATTTTGATATTTTGGTTTTTAAAGTGGCTGGTATTCCTATCTCTTGAATTTTCCACTGTTTGTGGTGATCTACACAGTCAAGGGCTTTAGAATAGTCAATGAAGAAGAAGCAGATGCTTTTGGGGGGAATTCTCTTATTTTTCTGTGAGATAGCAGATGTTGGCAATTTGATCTCTGCTTCCCCTGCCTTTTCTAAATCCAGATTGAATATTTGGGAGTTCTCAGTTCATGTACTGCTGAAGCCTAGCCTAAAGGATTTTGAGCATGTGAAGTGAATATAACTATACAGTAATTTGAACATTCTCTGACATTGCCTTTCTTTGGGTTTTTTATCAAAACTGACCTTTCTTAGTCCCATGGCCATTGCTGAGTTTTCCAAATTTGCTGGCATATTGAGTGCAGCACTTTTAGAATTTGAAATAGCTCAGCTGGAATTCCATCACCTCCACTAGCTTTGTTATAGTAATGCTTCCTAAGGTCCACTTGACTTCACACTCCAGGATGTCTTGCTCTAGATGACTGACCACACCATTGTGGTTATCTGGGTCATTAAGACATTTTTGCACAGTTCTGTGTATTCTTATTACTTCTTAATCTCTTATGCTTCTGTTAGGTCCTTGCCATTTCTTTCCTTTGTTGTGTCCATCTTTGCATGAAATGTTTTAATATTTAAATCATATAATATTCATCAAAAGGGCAGCCATTCAAATTGGATAATGTCCATACTGTCCATTAAAACACTTGACTATTAACTGAAGCCTTTGGAGATAGATATTAGTTTCATCTTATTATAATAATAGTAAATTACAGAGAAGCTGAAAGATAAATACTAGTTATACAGAGAAAGATTTATGGTTGAAGTAATCAGTAATCATTCAAGCCAGCCCACAAAAGCTTATGTATCCTGTAGCATAGCTGAAATATTGTCTTTGGTTTAAACATTAACCTTTTACTCTGTATCAAACACAATCCTAGGTGGGATAAATAGAGGTGAGAGAGAAACTCTGGCCATTGAAAATATAAAATCATTAAGAGCAAAAACAGTTATATAATTTTCAGGTGTAGAATGGATGAAATAGGCTTTAGAGTCTAGCTTGGAATAGTTATCCAATATCTCAGTTTTTTTTTTCCTTTAATTTCAAGAGAGGAAAGGACTAGGAAAATAACACTTACTAACTGTGGCAGATACTTTTATAATTTTATAATCAGTAGAATTGGATGAAGAATAATTTAGTGCAGTGCTTCTCAAGCGTGTTCACATTGTGGCACATAGAAAAAAACAATATTTATGTAACATATTTGAGAAAACTGGAAGGAGTTTGAGGTATCTACATGGGATTGATTTTTTAACATGAACAGAAAATAAAATATTATAAAAAATTAGATATTAAACCTCGACAGTCTTCACATTTTCATTAGAAACTTGAATGTTTTATTGTGTATATAGCTGTAGGAGGTATTTATATATAAAGTTCTATAACTTTTAAAACCTAATTTATGCATTAAATGGCTACATAAAATTTCAGATCAAACTATTTAAAATTAACTTTCTAAAAAGCTAAAATATGCAGTTGTAAATCAAATGATGCAAATGGTTGTAAAATACTGTTTTCGGACCTCTATCTTCCTAGCACTCTGATTAGCTCTGCCAAAGTCAAGCTCTTTCAATTCTTTTAAAGTAATGTGCTGTATTGAACATAGGGGCCAGTGTATGGGATGAACCAGGGGGATGGGCAGGGAAGGGAGGTGGGAGGGGGCTTTAGCATGGGGAGATCGTCTACACTTGTGGCTGATTCATGTCAATGTATGGCAGAACCAATACAGTACTGTGAAATGGACTAAGCATTAAACAAAACAAAAAAAAAGTGAAAGGGGAAAAAATAAATAAATAAATAAATAAGTTGTGAGGGAAAAAAAAAAATAATGTGCTTGCGTGCATGCTCATTCACTTCAATTGTGTCTGACTCTGCTACCCCCATGGACTATAGCCTGCCAGGCTCCTCTGTTCATGGGATTTTTCAGGCAATAATACTGGAGTGGGCTGCAATGCCCTCCAAGAGATCTTCCTAACCTGGGGATTGAACCTGCATCTCCTGCATTGTAGGTGGATTCTTTACACACTCAGACTTTAGAAATTATCTTTTGAATTCCTATTAAAGTAAATTGAATTTCTCTCTTAAAACTAAATCCTGTTTCCCCTCTCCATTGTCCCAATATCATTATAATTTTTTTTTAATTTATATCATCTAGGTGGTATTTACAAGGTTATCCTTATGGAAGATTATTCATAAATTGAGCAATGTAGTTTATTTGATTATATTTCCCTTTTGTTTTGGGGAAAGCAAGTACTTGCCTTCTTATTTACTTGCCTATTTTGTTTGTCCTCCTTCTGTGTGTGCTAAAGCCTCTTGGTACAATTTTCCACTCAGTCAGTCTTATTATGTAATCTGTCATTTCCTATTTTCTATTAAAGACTTTCCTCTTAAAGATTCTCTTCTCAGGAGCAGGTGCTCACTAAGCCTGTCCCACAACTTGGCTGTCTTTTGATCACATTGACGCTGTCTGCACTGGCCTCAGTTTGCATTGAGCTTGTGTTTATTTCTTGTCTTATGCAATTACCATCAAGTAGGACATTATGATTAGTTCCTGTGTGTTGTCACTTGCTTCCTTGTTTATGTGTATCATATCTTTTTCCTTCTGTGCTTATATTGCTTTCCTCCTGACCTTTTTAAAAACAAAATAATAAAATCTTTATTTCAATGTTTGGTATCAAAACAATTTTAGGTTCTTTAGATTCAAAATGTTTTTGGGATTAAAAAACACATGACATAAAAGGTAACATCTTAATAACTTCGAGTGTACAGTACTATATGCACACTGTTGTATAACAGGTCTCTAGGATTTTTTTCATGTTGCAGAATTGAAATTCTATACCCATTGAACAACAACTTCTCTTTTTATCTTCCTCCAGCTCCTGGAAACCATTATATTTTTTCCTTTCTGAGAATATGATTTCTCTAAGACCCTCATAAAATTGAAATCATGCAGTATTTGTCTTTTTTGTGACTGGCTTATTTCACTTAGTATAATGGACTCATGTGAAGAGTTGACTCACTGGAAAAGACTCTGATGCTGGGGGAGGGACTGGAGGCAGGAGGAGAAAGGGACAACAGAGAATGAGATGCTTGGATGGCATCACTGACTCAATGCATATGAGTCTGAGTAAACTCTAGGAGTTGGTGATGGACAGGGAGGCTTGGTATGCTGCGACTCATGGGGTCACAAAGAGTAGGACACAACTAAGTGATTGAAATAAACTGATAATGGACTCAAGCTTCATGAATATAACGTATGACTAGTTTACTTTGTAAAGTTAAATAATATACCATTGTATGATATACCATGATATTCTTTAATCTTTTTCCCTTAGATGGACAATTATTTTGCTTTCATCTCACTGTTATTATTAATCATGTGTTACTGAGTCCAAGCTCCTCCTGTTCCCTACACAATAAGCTAGTTAAAGCAACTTTATTTGGAAAGCCAGCCACATGAGAAAATGGTGGACCAGTGTCCCAAGAATCATCCTGCCAGGGTTTGGATGATAGTTTCTATTATAAAGGGCTTCCCTGATAGCTCAGTTGGTAAAGAGCTGCCTGCAATGAGGGAGACCCCAGTTAAACCACTCCAGTATTCTTGGGCTTCCCTTGTGGCTCAGCTGGTAAAGAATCCACCTGCAATGCATGAGACCTGTGTTGGGAAAATCCCCTGGAGAAGGGAAAGGCTACCCCACTCCAGTATTCTGGCCTGCAGAATTCCATGGACTGTATAGTGCATGAGGTGGCAAAGGGTCAAACACAGCTAAGTGATTTTCCCTTTCATTTTCCTTTTTTTCCCCCCCTGTAAACAAAGAAGTGGGAGATGAGAAGTTAAAAAGGCCTTAAATTATTGAAAATTGTTGTAACAGTTTTTGAGTATAAGTTTTGCTGGTTCTGGCCAGTTTCTCAAGGGGATATGTTAATTTCTTCTTTCCTGCAGCCATTCTTAGGTGGGCCTGGTCAAGATATTTCCTGTGAATTTAAACAAAGGTAATTTACTTTAACACTCAGGTATTATCTGTTTAGTGATTAACTTGTAGCAGAAACATTACAATACATCAGTTACAAGCCAGGCTTCCCTGTCCATCACCAACTCCTGGAGACTACTCAAACTCATGTCCATTGAGTAGGCAATGCCATCCAACCATTTCATCCTCTCTCTGTTGTCCCCTTCTCCTCCAGCCTTCAATCTTTCCCAGCAACAGGGTCTTTTCAAATGAGTCAGTTCTTCCCATCAGATGGCCAAAGTACTGGAGTTTCATGTTCAGCATCAGCCCTTCCAATGAACATTCAGGACTGATTTCCTTTAGGATGGACTGGTTGGATCTCCTTGCTGTCCAAGGGATGCTCAAGAGTCTTCTCGAACATCACAGTTGAAAAGCATCAATTCTTTGGCACTCAGTTTTCTTTATTCTCCAACTCTTACATCCATACATGACTATTGGAAAAACCACAGCTTTGACTAGACAGACCTTTGCAGGCGAAGTCATGTCTCTGCTTACTAATATGCTGGGTAGGTTGGCCATGACTTTTATTCCAAGGAGCAAGCATCTCTTAATTTCATGGCTGCAGCTACCATCTGCAGTGATTTTGGAGACAAAAAAAAAAATCATCTCTCACTGTTTCCATTGTTTCCCCACCTATTTGCCATGAAGTTATCATCCCAGATACCATGATCTTAGTTTTCTGAATCTTGGGTTTTAAGCCAACTTTTTTACTCTCTCACTTTCATGAAGAGGCTCTTTAGTTCTTCTTCACTGTCTGTCATAAGGGGGTATCATCTGCATATCAGAGATTATTTATGTTTTTCCCAGCAATCTTGATTCCAGCTTGTGCTTCATTTAGTCCAGCATTTCTCATGATGTACTCTGCATATAATTTAAATAAGCAGGGTGACAATATACAGTCTTGACATATTCCTTTCCTGAGTTGGAACCAGTCTGTTGTTCCATGTCCAGTTCTAACTGTTGCTTCTTGACTTGAATACAGATTTCTCAGGAAGGATTTCAGGTGGTCTGGTATTCCCATCTCTTTGAGAATTTTTTAGAGTTTTTTGTGGTTTACACAGTCAAAGGCTTTGGCTTAGTCAATAAGCAGAAATAGATGTTTTTCTGAAACTCTCTTGCTTTTTTGATGATCTAACAGATAGTGGCAGTTTGATCTCTAGTTGCTCTGCCTTTTCTAAATCCAGCTTGAACATCTGGAAGTTCATGGTTCACATATGCTGAAGCCTGGCTTGGAGAATTTTGAGCATTACTTTGCTAGCGTGTGAGATAAGTGCAATTGTGTGGTAGTTTGAGCATTCTTTGGCATTGCCTTTCTTTGGGATTGGAATGAAAATGACCTTTTCCAGTCCTGTGGCCACTGCAGAGTCTTCCAAATTTGCTGGCATATTGAGTGTGGCACTTTCACAGCATCATCTTTTAGGATTTGAAATAGCTCAACTGGAATTCCATCACTGTCACTAGCTTTGTTCATAATGATGCTTCCTAAGGTCCACTTGACTTCTCATTCCAGATATCTGACTCTAGGTGAGTGATCACACCATCCTGATTACCCAGGTCATGAAGATCTTTTTTGTATAGTTCTTCTGTGTATTCTTGCCACCTCTTCTTAATATCTTCTGCTTCTGTTAGATCCATACCATTTCTGTCCTTTATTGTGCCCATCTTTGCATGAAATGTTCCCTTGGTATCTCTAACTCCCTTGAAGAGATCTCTAGTCTTTCCCATTCTATTGTTTTCCTCTATATCTTTGCATTGATCATGGAGGAAGGCTTTCTTATCTCTCCTAAAGTAAAAGAAATAGATCCAATATAGTCACTTTTTTTTTCTATTACACATACTAGATTGAACATGGATAAGCAAATATCTCTTCAAGATCCTCTATTCAATTCTTTTGAATGTGTGCTGGAAAGTGGGGTGTTTTTGTCCTATGGTAGTTCTATTTTATTTTCCCATGGAACATATGTATTGTTTCTCATAATGTTTGCACCATTTAAAATCTCACCGTCACCATACAAGGGCTCCAAATTCTCTCCATCCTTGTCAACACTTACTTACTTTCATAATGGCCATCTTAAGAGTATGGGTTTTTGTCTCATTGTGGTTTTGAGATGCATTTTCCTAATGATTAATACTGTTGAATATCTTTTCATATATCCATTGGTCATATCATCTTTCAAGAAATGTCTAATCAAGTCTTTTGCCCATTTTTCAATCAGATTATTTTGTGGTTGTTGTGTTCTTTATGTCTTCTGGATATTAACCCCTGTATCATATATACAACTTATAAATATTTCCTACGGTGTCATAAGTTGTCTTTTTATTCTGTTGATTATTTACCTTTTTGTGCAACTCTTAATTTGATAAAATCTCATTAGTCCACTTTGTTTTATTGCCTCTGCTTTAGGTCTTGTATCAAAGAAATCAATGTCGAATTTAATGTCAGGAAGCCTCTCCCCTCTGTTATATTCTAAGAGTTGTATATTTGGTTCACTTCAGTCGCTCAGTAGTGTCCGACTCTTTGCGACCCCATGAATTGCAGCACACCAGGCCTCCCTGTCCATCACCAACTCCCGGAGTTCACTCAGACTCACGTCCATCAAGTCGGTGATGCCATCCAGCCATCTCATCCTCTGTCGTCCCCTTCTCCTCCTTCCCCTAATCCCTCCCAGCATCAGAGTCTTTTCCAGTGAGTCAGCTCTTCGCATGAGGCGGCCAAAATACCAGAGTGTTAGTGTCACTCAGTCGTGTCCAATTCTTTGTGACCCCATGGACTGTAGCCTGCCAGGCTCCTCTGTCCATCGAATTCTCCAGGCAAGAATACTGGAGTGGGTAGCCATTCCCTTCTCCAGGGGATCTTCCTGAACCAGAGATTGAACCTGGGTCTCCTTCACTGCAGGCAGATTCTTTACAATCTGCGCCACTATTACATTTAGGTCTCATCCATTTGAGTGAACTCTTGCATCCAGTAAAGATCCAGTATCATTCTTTTGTAATTAGACAGAGACTGTCCTTTCCCCAGTGTGTAGCCTTGGTGCTCTTTACAAAGATCATTTAAACATTTGATCATTTGGGATCTTATTTATGGGCTCTCTATTATATTCTGTTAATCAATACATTTGTCTTTATCCAGCACCATACTCTTATTTTTTATTGAGATAAGTGCTTAGTCTCTCAGTCATGTCCAACTCTTTGTGACCCCGGGGACTGTAGCCTGCCAGGCTCCTCTGTCTATGGGGATTCTCTAGGCAAGTATACTAGAGTAGGTTGCCATGGCCTCTTTCAGAGGAACTTCCCAACCCAGGAATCAAACCAGATCTCCTGCATTGCAGGCCGATTCTTTACCAGCTGTGTTACCAGGGAAGTCCTATTGAAGTATAGTTGATTTTAAATGTTGTGTTAGTTACTGATGTACAGCAGATTATACCACATATGTTTTCATGTCTATATATAGTAGTTTGTAATCTCACATTTCTTCTTTATCTTTCCCTCTACTTTTCCCTTTGGTAACCATAACTTTGTTTTCTCTGTGAGTCTATTTCTGTTTAGTATATAAGATCATTTGTATCATAGTTTTCAGATTCCATATATAGGCAATATCATATATTTGTCTGTCAGACTTACTTAATAAGTGATCTCTAGGACTATCCATGTTGCTTCAAATGGCATTATTTCATTCCTTTTAACAGCTGATTAATATGGACTGCAAGGAGATCCAACCAGTCCTGGGAGACCAGCCTTGGGATTTCTTTGAAGGGAACGATGCTAAAACCGAAACTCCAGTACTTTGGCCACCTCATGCGAAGAGCTGACTCATTGGAAAAAGACTCTGATGCTGGGAGATTTTGGGGGCAGGAGGAGAATGGGATGACAGAGGATGAGATAGCTGGATGGCATCACTGACTCAATGGACGTGAGTCTGAGTGAACTCTGGGAGATGGTGATGGACAGGGAGGCCTGGAGTGCTGTGATTCATGGGGTCGCAAAGAGTCGGACACGACTAAGCAACTGAACTGAACTGGATATTCCACTGTGTAAATGTACACATCTTCTTTATCCACTCATCTGTCCACAGATATGTTTCTTCCATGTCTTGACTATTAAAAATAGTCTTGTAGTGAACATTGGAGTGCAGTATCTTTTCAAGTTATACTTTTCTCTGAATATATATGTGGAGTGGGATGGCTATATAATAGCTTTTCTCTGTTTTTAGTTTTTTAAGGAAACTCCTCCATACTGTTTCCCATAGAATCTGTATTCCTACCAACAGTGTAGGAGGGTTCTCTTTTCCCCACACCCTCCCCAGAAATTATTTATAGACTTTTTGATGGTGGCCGTTCTGACCAGTTTCATGTGATACCTCATTGTAATGTTGATTTACATTTCTCTAATAATTATTGATGTTGGGCTTATTTTCATGTTCCTATTGGCCATTTACATGTTGTCTTTGGAGAAATGTCTATTTAGGTCTTCTGTAAATTTTTTGACTAGATTCCTCTTTTGTTGGATTTGTGTGTGTGTGTTTTTTGTTTTGTTCAATACTGAACTGTGAGCTGTTTGTATAAAATTAAGCCATTGTCAGTTACATTGTTTGCAAATATTTTCTCTCATTCCATAAGTTATGTCTGTTTTCTTCTAGAAATTTTTAATATTTATGTAGAAGTATTGATATATAATTTGATAGGGATTACATTAAGTCTGTAGATATCTTTGGGTAATATGGCCATTCTAACAATATTAATTCTTCCAATCCATGAGCATGGGATATCTTTCCATTTTTTTGGATTATCTTCAATTTCCCTTGTCAATGTTTTATAGTCTTAAGTACTTAAGTCTTCACCTCCTTGGTCATATTTATTCTAAGTATTTTATTCCTTGATATGATGTTAAAGGAATTTTTATTTCCCTTTCTGATATATTATTGTATTATAAAGAAATGCAACCAGTTCCTGTATGTTAATCTGGATCCTGCCACCTTGCTGAATTCACTTATCTGTTCTAATGGTTTTTGTGTGGAGTCTTCAGGGTTTTCTGTCTCATGTCATCTGCATATAATGACAATATCACCTCTTCTCTTCCAATTTAGATATGTTTTCTTTGTCTTGTCTGAATGTTGTGGCTAAGACTGCCAATATTATGTTGAAAGATGTGGCAAAAGTGGGCCTCTTTGTCTTGTTCCATATTTAATGCTTTCAGTTTTTCATTGTTGAGTATTATATCAACCATGGATTTGTTATAAATAGATTTCATTATGTTGAGATATGTCCCCTCTGTACCCACTTTGGAGAAGGCAATGGCAACCCACTCCAGTACTCTTGTCTGGAAAGTCCCATGGATGGAGGAGCCTGGTAGGCTACAGTCCATGGGGTCGCTAAGAGTTGGGTATGACTGAGCGACTTTACTTTCACTTTTCACTTTCATGCATTGGAGAAGGAAATGGCAACCCACTCCAGTATTCTTGCCTGTAGAATCCCAGGGACGGGGGAGCCTGGCGGGCTGCCATCTCTGGGGTCGCACAGAGTCTGACATGGCTGAAGCGACTCAGCAGCAGCAGCAGCAGCAGCAGCATACCCACTTTGGTAAGAGTTTTTATTAGGAAGGATGTTGAATTTTCTCAAATCCTTTTTCTGTATTTACTGAGGAGATCATTCAGTTTTTGTCTTTTGTGGTGCATCAGGTGCAATGCTTACTTTGCAAACACTGAACCATCTTTGTGACTCTGGGATGAGTTCAACATGATCATGGTGTATGATCCATTTTATTTGTTGTTGTATTTGGTTTGCTAATATTTTGTTGAGGATTTTTGCATCTACATATATCAAAGACATTAACTTGCAACTTTCTCTTTTGGTGGTGTCTTTATCTGGCTCTGGTATCAGCATGATGGTGGTTTCATACAATGCCTTTGGGAGTGTCCTCTCCTTCTCAGTCTTTTGGAAGAGTGTAACAAGGATTGGTTCAAGTTCTTTATATGTTTGGTAGAATTCACCACTGAAGTCACTTGGCCCTGGATTTCTGTTTGCTGGGAGGTTTTATTATTATTATTATTATAGATTCTGTTTCACTTGTAGTGATGATCTAGTCAAATTATTTCTTCTTGATTCAGTTTTGAGGAGCTGTATTTTTCTGGCTACCCATTTCTTAGATTGTCCAATCTGTTGGTATATAAATATTCATAGTACTCTCATGATTTTTTGTATTTCAGAAATAGCAGCTCTTATTCTCCTCTTTTATTTCTTACCTTATGTGGGTTCTCTTTTTGGTGAACCTAGCTAGAGGTTTTGTTTATCCTTTGAAAAAAAAATAGCTCTTGATTTACTGACTTCTAAATTGCCTATTAATCTCAATTTTATTTTCTCTCTGATCTTTATCATTTCCTTCCTTCTGACATTAGGTTTTATTTCTTGTTGGTTTTCTAATTATTCTAAGTGGTAGGTTAGGTTGTTTGAGATATTTGTTCTTTTTTGAGGAAGGCTTATATAGGCATTTAGTTTTGAAATTTTTCATGGTAATTCTAGTACCAAAATTATTCATACTCATATCATGTGGTTCTGCCATTCTTTAAGTCAGGGTGTCAAAGGCCAATTTCTTCTTTCACCTGCTTTTAGATGACTGATGACCTAAAAATGGGTTTTATGTTTTTAAGTAGTTAAAAAAACATCAAAATGAGAATAACTTGTTGATTAAATGATGGCATTCACATTTTAATATTGATAAAGCTTCACTAGAAAACCTATTTGTTACATATTTTTTATGCTTTTATTCTAAGGAGAGAGTTTAGTCATTATGACAGATTGTCTGACCCTCAAATCCTAAAATATTTCTATTTGGTCCTTTACAGAAAGTATTTATTAGTCATTACTTTAGTGATTCAGAGTTTTAGAGATTCAGGAGCTAGCCTAGAGCTGCTCAATTTCAGATTGAATTGGCATGATCAAGTCCTCACAATATCCACCTAATAAAGGAAGAGAAAAATATTTGTGGAAAAGATAGTTGATCTTTCACTTCCCAGGAAACTTTGGCCTCTTTATGCAAATCAATGCATTTCCTTTTAAATGACTTTTCAAAACAGAGAGTTTAGGCAACAGAAGCCAACTTTAAGTCACAAAGTATAATTTTTCTCTAATCAAGGTCAAGGCAGCTTATTTACCTAAGGGGCTTATTTTCTGCAGAATGAAATCTGCATTAGTATGAAACATGCTTTATGCAGACGTGTTATTCTCCTTGGGCAAGTCAAATTGTCAGATATTGATAAATATATGTTTGATAGAATTGAGCAATCATTTGAAGAATATAAGGGAGTTTATACATATATATACACACACACCCATATATATATACCCACCCATACACACACACACACACACACACACACACACACATTATATTTTACCTTCTTAGATAATATAAATACTTACAAAGACCAAACTCTTGTGTCTAACCAAGTAGCAAATCATCAACTAAGCTGAGAGGCTGTACGAAATACTTCAATGAGTTAGACCCCATAGAAGTTGAGGAAAGCTAATGCATTTAAAGAGTTTAGACTCTGGATTCAAATGGGTCTGAATTCCAACCTTGCCTCTGATTTAATATAGAGTTTTGGACCAATTTCTTAAAATCTCTGAACTTAATTTCTTTGTCAAAAGTTCTTGGCTTTCTTTAGATCTACTGTGAGGGATAAATGAAATTATGAAAATATATAACACAGTACTTAGCACTTAACACATGTTTAATTTATTTTACTTCCCCTTCCATGGGCTATAATCTATTTCCATCTGCCTTTAGCCTTGTAATTATTTTCATGAATCATAATAGAAGTCTTAAATTGGTCAAATCCCTGAAATAACCACACAATTGGAAAAGAGATGAAATCTCACAAAACGGATCTCAGACACTAAAAGAAACTTTCTGGATTCTGACTCATCCAGGATGAATAGAGAGTCAGGACACTAAGGTAATAGTAGCCCACAATATATGCAAAATTAGGACCGAAACAAGACCGGCACTTTGCTTCAAAAATTCCACAAGTTTGAATAGCTGCCCTAGGGGAACCAGAGTAATTGGGAGTAAATTTGACAGGGAGCTTGTGGAACAAGCCTTTTTTTAGGCAGACATGTTAAAGAATCCCCTGTGAGAACCAACTACCTTTATGCTTATAGATTTCAGAACTTAACCAACACCTCTGACAGGTTCTGTGACATGCAAAATCTCTCCAGGCCAAGAAAAGTTGCTGGACTTTTTCTTGCTCTTAATTGTACATTCTCATATTTTTACTCTATAATGACAATATTTTTATAAAATTCAACTGAACAGTCTATAGCTCTAGAAAAAGTATTGAAAACAGAAAAGATTGTCAAATAAAACATTTAAATACTATAAATTATTATTTCTGCAGAGCAATAAAATTCACAAAACATGCCCCGTATTTAGAATCTATATCTTGGAAAGGATACAATAGCCACATTAAGTATCATTGTCTTAATTTAGATTTTAAGTAAGGAGACTGAAACTTGGAGAAGTTGAAGAAATTGTCACGCTAGTAAGTGACAACTGTGATTCTAACAAAATCTAATTAATTCTGACTTTGGAATCTTGTACTTTGTCCATTTAACTCTCAATTCAGTAAATTTATTGATATTCAACTATGTGCCAGGTTCTATGGTGGATTTTTGGAATATACAAATCAAAAAGACATAGTCTTGCTTTTCAAAGAACTCATCTTATTATGGGGATAGAATTGATAGTGCCAATAATGTATGATAGATTAAACAGAAGATTAGATAATTGAGAAATGAAATGAATTAAATGAAAATAAAAACTTAGAATATCAAAAACAATAGCTTATTTTTAATAATGGGTTTTTAATATGATGTAGAGTTCTTTACAGGCATTGTTGTTGTTGTTCAGTCACCAAGTCATGTCCGACTCTGCAGCCCCAGGGACTGTAGCTTGCCAGGCTTCCCTGTCCTTCACTATCTCCCTAAGATTGCTCAAACTCATGTCTATTGAAATGGTGATGCCTTCCAACCATCTCATCCTCTATTGTCCCCTTCTCCCTCTATCCTCAATCTTCCCCAGCATCAAGGTCTTTTCCAATGAATTGGCTATTTGTATGAGGTGGCCAAAGTATTGGAGCTTCAGTTTCAGCATAAATCTTTCCAATTAATATTCACTATTGATTTCCTTTAATATTGACTGGTTTCATCTCCTTGCTGTCCAAGGGACTCTCAAGAGTCTGCTCCAGCATAACAGCTCAAGAGCATCAGTTCTTTGGCATTCAGCTTTCCTTATGGTCCAACTCTCACATCTATACATGACTGCTTGAAAAACAGCAGCTTTGACTTATGGACCTTTGTTGGCAAAGTAATGTCTCTCTGCTTTTTAAGATGCTGTTTAGGCTTGCTATAGCTTTCCTTTCAAGGAGTAAGCACCTTTTAATTTCATAGCTGCAGTCACCATCTGCAGTGATTTTGGAGCCCAAGAAAATAAAATCTGCCACTGTTTCCATTTTTCCCCATCTATTTGCCATGAAGTAATGGAACCAGTAGCCATGACCTTACTTTTTTGAATGTTGAGCGTTAAGTCAGCTCTTTCATGCTCCTCTTTCACTTTCATCAAGAGGCTCTTTCATTCTTCTCTTTATGTCGTTAGAGTGGTCTTATCTGCATATCTGCGGTTGTTGATATCCCCCCAGCAGTCTTGATTCCATTTTGTGATTCATCCAGCCTGGCATTTCTCATTATGTACTAAGTCAGCTCTTTCATGCTCCTCTTTCACTTTCATCAAGAGGCTCTTTCATTCTTCTCTTTATGTCGTTAGAGTGGTCTTATCTGCATATCTGCGGTTGTTGATATCCCCCCAGCAGTCTTGATTCCATTTTGTGATTCATCCAGCCTGGCATTTCTCATTATGTACTCTGTATATAAGGTAAAAAAGCAGGGTGACAATATATAACCTTGGCATATTCCTTTCCCAATTTGGAACCAGTCCATTGTTCCATGTCCAATTGTGACTGTTGCTTCTTCACCTGAGTACAGGTTTCTCAGGAGGCAGGTAAGGTGGTCTGGTATTTCCCATCTCTTTAAGAATTTTCCACCATTTGTTGTGATCTACATTGTCAAAGGCTTTAGTGTAGTCATTATTTCATATAATCCTAACTATATCCTATATATTAGGGACTCTTTCCATTTTTATAAATGGTCAAGAGAAGTGACAATAAGCCCCACATTTGTACAACTAATAAGTACTGGGGACCATATATGTTTGTATCCAAACCTCCATCCCATAACCATTATATACATTATTTCTAAAGTAACTTAGCAGGAAGAGATGTCCCATCTTGGTGCTCAAGTCTGTAGGTGTTTGTCCATTAGACAACCTGGGAAGCTATTTCTGAAGAAAAAAAATAGCCAGCATCAAAGCCTGGAGGTATGAAACCAGATGTTGAGCCAAGGGAACCATGTGTAATTCAGTAGTAGTTTATAGTGTCAACTTTGGAGAGGCTAAGTTGTGAGGTTGAAAAGAGGGCCACTGAGCACAGTAGTCTGTCCCAGGTACACTGCTAGGGAAGATCAGTGTGTGCTCGGTTGAGTCTGACTCTGTGTGGCCCATGGATTGAAGCCCATCAGGCTCCTCTGCCCATGGAATTTTCCAGGCAAGAATACTGGAGTGGGTTTCCATTTCCTATTCCAGAGGATCATCCCAACCCAGGAATCAAACCAGCACCTCTTGTGTCCCTGCAAAGCAGATTATTCATCACTAGCACCACCTGGGGAGCTCAGGGAGGGTACCAATTCAGAATCACTGAAGAAGGTTCAGCCACAAAACTCTTACATAGTTAAGACTGACACTTTGGAAGAATGAAATTATAACTGTGATCCATTTTGCCATTCTGTAGCTAACCAAAAATTTATCTAATTAAGTATGCATTCCTACATTTTTTAAAATATGTGCAGAGTTGAGGAGAAGAAATTTAGTGGAAAAGAAGAGAAGCCAGCCTTAGGTTTCAGATAGGGAAGACTTTTTACCTCCTCTAATCTGTTTGCTCTAGTGTACAAGGGTAATGAATACAATGTGCACTGCTTAAAAGCAACCATGAGGATCAGGTGTAACTTCATTTCTTAAAGTACTTTATTGAAATATAGTTCACATAAAATACAATTTGCCCATTTAAAGTGTACAATGCAGTGGGTGCTAGTATATTCACATAGTAGTACAACCATCAAAAGTTTGTTTTTACTTTCAGAAACACTTTGAGGAATTATTATTATTATAACTTTACTAAGCCAGCAGAGTCCAAGAAGGTTAAATGACTTACGTAAGAACAAAAGCCTTTCAGAAGTAGAGCCACAATTTAAATTTAGATTTTCTTGTTTCAAAACTTTGTCTTGTGGACCAAAAATTCTAAATATGATGGCCTTTGTTGTTGTTGTTCAGTTACTCTGCATGTCTGACTCTTTGCTGTGTGTCATGTCTAACTCTTTGCCACCTCATGGAGTGCAGCATGCCAGGCTTCCCTGTCTTTCGCCATCTCCCAGAGTTTGCTCAAACTCATGTCCATTGAGTTCGTGATGCCATCCAATCATCTCATCTGTTTTCCTGTTCTCCTGTTTTCTATCTTTACCAGCATCAGGGTCTTTTCCAATCACTGGTTCTTTGCATCAGGAGCCAAAGTGTTGAAACTTCAGCTTCATCATCAGTCCTTCCAGTTAACATTCAGGACTGATTTCCTTTAGGATGGACTGGTTGGATCTCCTTTCAGCCTAAGGGATTCTTAAGAGTCTTCTCCAACACCACGGTTCAGTTCAGTTCAGTTCAGTTTCTCAGTCACGTCCAACTCTTTGCGACCCCATGAATTGCAGCACGCCAGGCCTCTCTGTCCATCACCAACTCCTGGAGTTCACTCAAACTCACATCCATCAAGTCAGCATACCATCCAGCCATCTCATCCTCTGTTGTCCCCTTCTCCTCCTGCCCTCAATCCCTCCCAGCATCAATCTTTTCCAATGAGTCAACTCTTCTCATGAGGTGGCCAAAGTACTGGAGTTTCAGCTTCAGCATCATTCCTTCCAAAGAAATCCCAGAGTTGATTTCCTTCAGAATGGACTGGTTGGATCTCCTTGCAGTCCAAGGGACTCTCAAGAGTCTTCTCCAACACCATAGTTCAAAGGCATCAATTCTTCGGCACTCAGCCTTCTTCACAGTCCAACTCTCGCATCCATACATGACCTCAGGAAAAACCATAGCCTTGACTAGACGGACCTTAGTCGGCAAAGTAATGTCTCTGGTTTTGAATATACTATCTAGGTTGGTCATAACTTTTCTTTCAAGGAGTAAGCGTCTTTTAATTTCATGGCTGCAATCACCATCTGCAGTGATTTTGGAGCCAAAAAAATAAAGTCTGACACTATTTCCATTGTTTCCCCATCTATTTCCCATGAAGTGATGGGACCGGATGCCATGATCTTAGTTTTCTGAATGTTGAGCTTTAAGCCAGCTTTTTCACTCTCCTCTTTTAGTTTCATCAAGAGGCTTTTTAGTTCCCCTTCACTTTCTGCCATAAGGTTGGTGTCATCTGCATATCTGAGGTTATTCATATTTCTCCCAGGAATCTTGATTCCAGCTTGTGTTTCTTCCAGTCCAGGGTGCTCAGCCTTCTTTATGGTCCAACTCTTGTATCCATACATGACTACAGGAAAAACCATAGCTTTGATTATATGGACCTCTTGTTGGCAAAATTATATCTCTGCTTTACAAGATCCTGTCTAGGTTTGTCATAGCTTTTCTTCCAAGACAAGTATCTTTTCCTTGTAAGAAGACATAAAACATATACTGTAGTTTTAGTTACCTATAGTATATTATCACCCATGCCTACATGAGTGTGGCAGTTGATGGATGATTCAAAGATCACGGCATAATCATTGTTGGCTTTTTAAGAAGGTATGGAGTACTCACTATAAATAATCCACAAGTAGGAATTTTCTGTGCTATAAAAACTTCTCATTCAAAATAAATATTTATTGAGCAAAGATGAACCAGTAACACTGTTTTCTAATATCAATGATTATAAATAACATTTTATTGAACATTTTTGTATATAAAACCTTTTGGCATTTTAGAAGTTGTCCTTTTAAATTCATTACTATGTGGTA
>SJYC01053718.1:0-20231 GCA_006408675.1 Madoqua kirkii | reverse complement strand
TAAAGAACAATGAAAAAATTCAAAGTGAAGAGCCAACACAAGATTTCTTATTTTCTTCTCAAATGGAAACAAGAATAATTGTAACAGAAACAAAAGTTAAAAACATAATGAAATAAAACTTTACTTAATAAATATACATGTAGATAAAATGGAAGGGCTCTCCCAAATCTAAAGAAACCTAATTGCTCTTTTTACTAAATTTACACATAGTTAGCAACTACATTGCCCAAATTCAAGAGAGTATAAATACCTCAGGACTATATTGGAAGATTCTCGAATCTAAAATGAAACAATGTAGGAAAAGGAAGAGAGAAAAGATATGTAATAGTTAACTGTCTTCAATCAGTATTCATTCATTGAGCTCAATCTGTGTTCATCACATCTCTCCTGTGATAAAGGGAATCCCCCATTATGTACAATATGCTTGGCTAAACAATTTATCTGCAAAGTGTCCCTAAGCTTTCAAAAGTGTTCCTCATTAAGAGGAAACACTTAACACTGAGCCCAATTCTACCCTGGACATCATAGGATGTATTTGTCTGGAAATCAGAGGTGAAAGTTTGCTTCTACCCTTCCTACAAGACTTGAGAGATCTGCAAATTTAGCTACAGAATAAAAAGATCCTGAACATCCAGAAAATAACTTCACTTCTCAGAAGGGACTAGTATCTACAAAAGAATTAACTTGTCCAAAGTCACATACATATGGCTAGATCACAAAATTAAGCCACTATCTCCTCTCTTTTAGTTCATGTGTTTGTCCATACTGCAAGAGTTAAACTTGATCAGTGAAAAATGACAAGCCACGATGTTACTTATTTGAAAGTAGCATCTACTTGCGTTTCATAATTGATTTGAGAGTTTGGGTTAGGTGCAAAAAATGCAAACTTCTTGAATATCTCTTGGATCCCTCAAGCTCACATGCTTATAAACCTTTATAGGCTAATCTTTAACATATCCTTTAACACTCCTCCTAAGAACTTAAGGAATTATGCCAAGTCACTGCAATTGCATTTATAATTCGATATCTTAAGTGTAAATTATATTTGCCCTTTCTGTCACCAATCATTGCTCAGTTTTTAATAACTCATTGGATATTGATCAATGTCAAGGTCATCTACCTTGAATAATTAGGCAGTTGCCATAAGATCTCTGAACTCTGTCAACAAAAATGGCTTATGTTCAAGCATGTAAAATGAGGTTGAAAAGAAGGACAAAGGATTTTGTGCCTCAGAACATTCAAACATGAATATTCCCACACTGATGGACGACTAATTTCAATACTATGCATTTTCTGCCTTGAGTCAGTGGACTGGATAAGAATTCAGGAATTTGTGATAGAATCAGTCAAAAACCCTGTAACCTCTGACTTCACTCCAATATCTTTAGAATGATATCACTCTTTACCCATGCATCTCACCAGCTGACGAAGGAAGTTCATAGGAGATAGTGGATTTTTACTTAAAATCTGTAAGTAATGGCTTAAAGCTAAAGGTAAAGCCAGTGAAAATACTGTCTACTTCTTTTCAACAGCTATAGATGTATAGTAATAATATTATGTGTGTGTGTGTATGCGCTCAGTAGTGTCTGCTCTTTGCAACCTCATGGACTATAGCCTGTGAGGCTCCTCTGTCCATGGGATTTCCCAGGCAAGAATACGGGAGTGGAGTGCCATTTCCTCCTCCACAGGATCTTCCCATCCCAGGGATCAAACCCATGACTCCTCTATTGGCAGGAGGATTCTTTACCCGAGAAGCCCATACTATTGGTCACCATTTATTAATAATCTACAGTGTAGTTTACTTACTTGACATGTAGGTCAGAGCTAACAATTGTGAAGTCACACAGCAAGGTCTCATCCTGACTGCCACTTGCTGTTTATATCCGGGAAAGTCACCTAACTGTTCTATATTTCAGTTTATATACCTTTAAAATGTGAATAATACCAAATTCATGAGCTTGTTGTGAAGATTAAGTTAAATTATTTATATAAGAAATGTTGCCCAAGCTCTAATTATAACAGCATAAATATTCCTCTATTGCTATTATTTTTATTTGCAAATTGGTCTTAAGATAATCTTTCAGAAGGTGGGATGATGATAAATTTATGGTCTCCAGACTGCACAGTTAGTAAGTGGCTAAATCACTGTATTGTGTGAATTTCCTATGTGTTAAAAAAAAAAAAAAAAAACTTTGTGTTTGTGTTTTTATTAATATTGACACAAAAGCAATATGACCTAAAATGTAACTATCTTCTTCAAAAGATAAGCATCAACTTGGAAAAATAATTAACTTGCATTTATTCTATTTTAATAATCACTGCATCATCTGTGTGTCAGACAATGTTGACAAGTAAACAATTCGATGTGTTTTGTTCAGATTTTGTAGGGTCCCCCAAGTGATAATCTGCTGCTCTCTCCATGGCCCAAATCTCACAGTGGCTTTCACTGAGCAATACACTGAATTTGTTATAAATAAATAAAACTGAGAAAGATACATTGCCTACCCTCAAGGACCTAGCATTCTAGTGATAAAGAGTGGCAGTTAATTCCATAAACACAGCAAGTCTTATGGTAACAAAATGCCGAGGGTAAATGAAAAGACAGAGAAAGACTCAAGTCACTCTTAGGGGGCAAGGTTACAAGAGGAAGAGAGTTACCAAGAAAAAAGGATCCTAAGAAGAGGTACTGACTTTACAAAGTAGAAAAGGGGAAGGAAAACACTAAAGTCTCCCTCTCCAATATCGCCCAGTTAGCAAAAGAAATGCTTAATCATTTGGGATGGTTCACAATGACTGAAAGCCAAACAGTTCTAGACACTGAAAATAGCCACAGTTCACTTAATGCAGCACAAAGACAGCGTAGTGATATTGCCCTTGCATATTTCATCAGTTTAATAATTCTGTTCAATTTTCTTAACTTGGTCTCTATTGGCGTAGGGCAGCTGGCTTAGCATGTGGTGGTAAGGTGCTTTAAAAATACATTACTGAGAAACACCTTAAAAAATCAATAAAGTTATTGTATATCCTGACTCATCATGTCCTTGTTTAGATTAGCAATGCATATTTTTACATATATTAGAAGAATATCTGGGAACGTAAAACCATGGAATCAGATAATGTGGACATGGACAAATGTAAAATCGACAAAAATCACTAGGTGAACAAATTCTACGGGTCACATTTGAGTCATATTTCTAATATATATCACAGGAACAAAGTATCTCATCATAGAGCCTTAAATTTTCATAGCCTTTGAAAGCTAATGTACTTTCACAAATTAATCTTCTTCAAGCTGTTCACCTGGTGGCGCTAGTGGTAAAGAATCCGCCTGTCAATGCAAGAGATGAGCGGTCCATCTAGGGTGGGGACGATCCCCTGGAGAAGGAAATGGCAACAACCCACTCCTGTATTCTTGCCTGAAAAATCCCATGGAGAGAGGAGCCTAGCCAACTACAGTCCATGCGGTTTCAAAGAGTTGGACACGACTGAGCGCACACATACACATCATATAAGGTATATAAAGCCTTATAAAAATGTCTCATCTCCTGTTGGTATGATAGCAATATACAGATTATGTACCTGAAAGTATCAAGCCATTTAAAATAACGCATCTTTGAACCATGCTATTCTTCCCAGGGGTTGAATTCTAGCCACCAAGAGAGATGCAATAGGGTGACAACAGAATCGGAAGTCACTTTAATCCAACACACCTCAGGAACATTTTGACTGAAAAAAAAGTGGCGGGGGACTCATTCTTGCAACAAGGATTTACGAAATATATACTGCAGTACAAAAAGAGGCTAGTTGCCAGAAATGCAACAATAAAAATACAGGCATGTTCCCTCAAAGAGCTTACATATTATTTGGGGATGAAGCAATAGAAATAGATGAGGAAATATAGGATACTCTGACAGCACACAGAAGGGAGACAAAAATGATTTTAATTCCTCTTAAGATGCTTACATTTTATTTTAAAGACAAAACTAAGCTCTTTGAAGGACTTTTGCAGAAAAGTAACAAAAACTTGTTTCTAGAAAGGCCATCAAAGCTCCTCAAACTGATACATTTTTAAATGGTTAAGGAAGAATATTCAATAGGACTTCCTTATTTGATGGTGTGAAAGTTTCTAAGGAAGAAGGGAGAGTAAAATGACCCTCAGGTTTTCCAGTTTGTAGGCCTGAATGAAAGGTGACTATTTTCTAAGAAAAGAGAGACTGCCTCTATTTCTTTGACAGTAAAATTTAAAAAGTGCTTTTTTACATAGAATTTTTTAAACTGTTATTACATTACTGATATTTCTTTTTTTTTTCTTCTCCATTTTGAGATTAGAGGCTTTTCATGAATTTTAGTAGCCCTGGAATTTAGTTGATATTCAATAAATATGCATAGGATACATGAAAGAATGGATAGATGAATTAATGATAAATCGCTGGATATTACCTCATTTGACATTTACATCATCTGTGAAGAGAAGGAAAAGTAGAGGTTTTTCTATTTTGTGGATAAGAAATATAATATAGGATGCGTTGAAGAAACTGGTCAAGGTTACCTAGCAGGTAAGCACAAAAACACCAGCTGAAATACAGCTCCTTTCGCTCACATTCCAGTGCTCTTTTCACTGCATCAGCCTACTTCTTTCTTATTACCTGCTTTTTCATTTTCTCAGTCCTAATGAAGAAGTCCACATGAGTTATGTGGTCTCCATTTCCAAATTAACCAAGAAGAAGTGCACAGAATTTCCCCTTAAAGAATGACTATATATCAGGAGGCATCTCATAATCTACCAAATCACCATAATTCGTGAGGGCATGTAGTCAGTGAGTGGAGCCATCAAGCAGTTCCAAAGTTTTGCACAACAGGTAAAAGATCAGATGCAAAGACTAATTGTCATTATCCCATGGTCAGACTTCCCTGGTGGCTCAGACGGTAAAGTGTCTGCCTACAATGCAGGAGACCTGGGTTCAATCCCTGAGTCTGGAAGATCTCCTGGAGAAGGAAATGGCAACTCACTCCAGTATGCTTGCCTGGAAAATCCCATGGATGGAAGAGCCTGGTAGGCTACAGTCCACTGGGTCGCAAAGAGTCAGACACGACTGTATGCCTTCACTTTCACAGTCACTTTGAGAGAAACACACACACACATACACACAGATACACACATAGCAGAGGGCAATCTAAAAAAAAAAAAAACTTATGATTATTGTCGGGTGAATGTGATTGACAGAGAGAATAAAGGTGTTGCTCCCACACAATCAGACCCGGGAGGTAAATTCAGAGTCGTAGGAATTTTGTACAGAATTCCTGAAATCTCTATAAATAGTTTTCACAGGGCATTTGGAGAAATCAACAAGAGAAAACTGAGCATTCCAACTTTTTTAAATGACATAATGAAAAGGAAAGCAATGGTTTCTAAAACATTTTAAAACTAACCTCTGTTAGGAGATTCGCCTTAGCCTTTCAGGAGCTTCAGAAACATTGTTCAGTTTGAAAAGTTATTAAGCCCAAACTAAGTTTTGACTGTCTAGGAGCTTACAGAATAATACAGAAGATGGGAGAGAAATCACATAATTAAAATGCATTTGATAATTGCCCCAATTAATGTGACACAGGGTCAAGTCAGAAAGGTGACTATGTGAATCCTGGCAAGCCATTATAAAGTTTTGTAGACTAAAGAAGTCATAAACCTTTTTGAGTCATACTGCCCACATCTCCTAAAAGAAAACAGTCATAGATTTTATTTGACATGTTATTAAAGAAAGAGTTATTTACTGTTGTGGAGGAAACTGCCACAGTTTGAGACTGTAGATGAGGTTCTCAGCAAGTTTGGGGGAATTACATCACAATCTCTCAGGCAGCTGCCAGAATGGAACATTTTAGATAAAGGGAACAGTGATGTACAAATTGGTGACAGTGTCCGTCAAGCAGTAGAGAGCAAGTAATTCAGCAGACGCTCTGTCCCTCCTCACCCCCAACTGCATCCTAGCTCCTCCTTTCCTGCCCTAGGAAACTGAACTATCAATAAATGACCGAGGAGGAAATCTGTGGTGTCTGCCCTCTCTCTGCCTCTTATGTTATACTCCACCATTCATGTTGTCCATGCCATCCAAGATTAACAGCAACTGGCAAACGAAGACAAACACCCCAGAAGAAATTTCCCTCCTCTCTGAGCCTCAGTTTACCCATGTTGAAGGCCCACATATGCTTAAAAACATTCCTGGGATACAAACTCTGGTCAAAAACCTGAAGCTCTGTCAGTTTTCAGTTTATTCCCTTTCCATTCTAATCTTTCTCAAACTAGTAGGCATATTGCAGAAGGCAGTTAAAGACAGAAATCAGAGAAATATGCAGAGTAGCCATTCCTAAATATTGTGCATTTTTGAGATTAGTACAATTCTAAATGAGAAAAGAGTACAATAGAAATGCCTGTCTCTTTGATTACGATAGGCATCTTCTGAACTTTATAATAGTGTTAAAAAATGTCAATGAGTGAGTCTGTACGCAGTCTAATGCCAATCAGAGAGAAGTAAAAGCACAGCAAACAAATCAGCTTAGAAAATGAGGCAGAAATAATGCAATAAATGAGGAATAAAGCAGACCGATAAGAATGATCATGACCTCAGTGATCATATACATATGTGTATTCATATATATATAATATGCACACACAAATATATAGTGTGTTGCCTTGTGCATTAATTATGTATTAAAAAGAGCTTATAATACCTTAAGAGAGTATAAAATCAAAGTGAATTTACACATGAATAAAATGCTATACTAATTCTAGAGAATCATATGTCCTTGGAGAAAAAAGACATGGAAATAACAGTGCTGAAGGTACAGTCAAAATGACTTCACATATCTGCTCAGTTCAGTTCAGTCGCTCAGTCATGTCCAACTCTTTGTGACCCCATGAATCGCCACACGCCAGGCCTCCCTGTCCATCACCAACTCCCGGAGTTCACTCAGACTCACGTCCATTGAGTCCGTGATGCCATCCAGCCATCTCATCCTCTGTCGTCCCCTTGTCCTCCTGCCCCCAATCCCTCCCAGCATCAGAGTCTTTTCCAATGAGTCAACTCTTCTCGTGAGGTGGCCAAAGTACTGGAGTTTCAGCTTTAGCATCATTCCTTCCAAAGAGACCCCAGGGTTGATCTCCTTCAGAATGGACTAATTGGATCTCCCTGCAGTCCAAGGGACTCTCAGGAGTCTTCTTCAACATCACAGCTCAAAAACATCAATTCTTCGGCGCTGAGCCTTCTTCACAGTCCAACTGTCACATCCATACATGACCGCAGGAAAAACCATAGCTTTGACTAGATGGTCCTTAGTTGGCAAAGTAATGTCTCCACTTTTCAATATGCTACCTAGGTTGGTCATAACTTTTCTTCCAAGGAGTAAGCATCTTTGAATTTCATGGCTGCAGTCACCATCTGCAGTGATTTTGGAGCCCCCCAAAATAAAGTCTGACACTGTTTCCCCATCTATTTCCCATGAAGTGATGGGACTGGATATCTGCTCATTTATACAAAATAAATACAGACAGGATAGGTCAGAAACTAATGAGATTGGTTACTTACAGGAGGTATGTTAGGAATAGGATGAAAACGGTACACAATAGAGTGGGAGAGTGGTACAGCTCTGAGTATACACCTCATTGTACAGTTATGACTTTTGGCACTAGACTAAGATTTTGCATAAGTCTGATCAATTATTCAATCAATCAAATCAAGGAGGGGGTAAATTTTAGTATCCAAACACAAACCTTGCATATTGTAAATCAATAACCTCATTACAAAGGTAAAAAAGTGATAAAGGAAAAAAGTGATTACTTTTTTGTACCCAGTATTTTGATTTTATACCCTCAGACTGAAGGCAAAAAGAACTGTAAATAAATTGTGAATGCCTGTCGGAGTTGTTTTTCTCAGTGGTATGTGTAAGCAATTCTGAAACTACTTTTTGCGTGTTCAAGACTGATAAAATAAAAAACTATCTAGTAACAAGTATAGCTTTAGGTTTCTCACTGCTGAGGAAAGGAGTTACAATTGGAAAGGGAGAAGAGAAGAATGAATTCTGTAGTGCTGGAATGGAGTTGGAGGTACCAGCATAGGCAGTTTTGAAATGTAGAAAGGTAAAGAGATATTCTGAAGAAGGCAATGGCAGCCCACTCCAGTACTCTTGCCTGGAAAATCCCATGGACGGAGGAGCCTGGTGGGCTGCAGTCCATGGGGTCGCTGAGTTGGAAACGACCGAGTGACTTCACTTTCACTTTCATGCATTGGAGAAGGAAATGGCAACCCACTCTAGTGTTCTTGCTTGGAGAATCCCAGGGACGGGGGAGCCTGGTGGGCTGCCATCTATGAGGTCTCACAGAGTCAGATACGACTGAAGCAACTTAGCAGCAGCAGTAGCAAAGAGATATACAGATAGATGCATAGAAATGTCTGTGTGGGTGTATGTGTGTGCATCTATGCCTGTCTCTGTTGAAACTGGGAGCAGTGTCAACATAACAATGAGACCACCAGGTACAAAATCATGATTCCTAATCTAAAATCTCTATTAAAACTTAGACACAGAAACAAAGACTCTGAAGAAATAGTTAATTCCAGAACTGAGACTGTTGAAGGATGAATTGTGATCTTCCTGTGGGTAACAGAAAATCTTCAAGTAATCAGAGAGACATATCTAAAAGAAATAAGAGCCAGATTGAAGAAGCTCCCAGTGGCCAAATCTGCGACAGTCCGAGCATCCCAAATCTGAGCTTACAATCTAGGGAATACATAAGAATAGAAGAGCAGAAACAGATGTAAGTAATGAGTAAGTAGATAAAAAGGAAAATACCAACTGCTAAGTAAACTAAAAAGACAACCCATAGAATGGGAGAAAATCTTTGCAAAAGATGTGACTCATAAGCATTAATTTCTGAAATATACAAATAGCTCATACAACTAAACTACAAAAAAAAATAATTCAATTGAAAAATGGACAGAATCCAAAGAAGACATACATATGGCCTATAAACAGGTAAATAGATGCTCAACGTCACTAGTTATAGAGAAATGGAAATCAAAACTACAATGAGCTATCACCTCACACCAATCAGAATGACCATCATCAAAAAAAATCTACAAACAATAAATTCTGGAGAGGGTGTGGAGAAAAGGGAACCCTCTTGGAATGCTGGTGGGAATGTAAATTGATACAGTACTATAGAGGACAGGGGATTCCCAGGTGGCACTAATGGTAAAGAACCTGCCTGCTGATGCCAGGACGTAAGAGATATGGGTTCCATCTCTGGGTTGGGAAGATCCCTGGAGAAGGAAATGGCAACCCACTCCAGTATTCTTGCCTGGAGAATCCAATGGACAGAGGAGTCTGGTGGGTTACAGTCCATAGCGTCACAAAGATTTGGACATGACTGAAGTGACTTACCCATCACTTCATGGGAAATAGATGGGGAAACAGTGGACACAGTGTCAGACTTTGATTTGGGAGCCCCCCAGAAATACTGCAGATGGTGATTGCAGCCATGAAATTAAAAGACACTTACTCCTTGGAATAAAAGTTATGACCAACCTAGGTAGCATATTGAAAAGTGGAGACATTACTTTGCTGACCTAGGACCGTCTCGTCAAGGCTATGGTTTTTCCAGTGGTCATGTATGGATGTGAGAGTTGGACTGTGAAGAAAGCTGAGTGCCGAAGAATTGATGCTTTTGAACTGTGGTGTTGAAGACTCTTGAGAGTCCCTCGGACTGCAAGGAGATCCAATCAGTCCATTCTAAAGGATATCAGTCCTGGGATTTCTTTGGAAAGAATGATGCTAAAGCTGAAACTCCAGTACTTTGGCCACCCCATGCGAAGAGTTGACTCACTGGAAAAGACTCTGATGCTGGGAGGTATTGGGGGCCAGAGGAGAAGGGGACGACAGAGGATGAGATGGCTGGAGGGCATCACCGACTTGATGGACATGGGTTTGGGTGAACTCCAGGAGTTGGTGATGGACAGGAAGGCCTTGCATGCTGCGTTCATGGGGGTTGCAGAGTCAGACACAACTGAGTGACTGAACTGAAATGACTTAGCATACACTATAGAGGACAGTATGGACATTTCTGAAAAAATTAGGAATACATCTACCATATGACCCAGAAACCCCACTACTGGGTATATACCCTGAGAAAACCACAGTTCTAAAAGACACGTGTACAAGACATGGAACCAACCTAGATTTCCATTAACAGATGGCCATCTAACTCATTGCTGAGTGACTGAACTGAACTAGTGAGGTGGACGAACCCAGAGCCTGTTATACAGAGTGAAGTTAGTAAGAGAAAAATTAATATAGTATATTAATACAGATATATGGAATCTTGACATTGGGCTTCCCAGGTGGCACTAGTGGTAAAGAACCCACCTGCCAGTGCAGGAGACACAAGAGATGCAGCTTTGATCCCTGGGTTGGGGAGATCCCCTAAGGGGGGCATGGCTTCACTGCAGTACTCTTGCCTGGAGAATCCCATGGACAGATGAGCCTAGCAGGCTACACAGTCAGACATGGCTGAAGAAACTTAACATCCACACACATGGAATGTGGAAAAATGGTATTGATGAACATATCTACAGGGAAGGAGTGGAGACACAGATGTAGAGAGTTGAGTTGTGGACACAGCAGGGGAGGGAGAGAGTGGGATGAAGGGAGAATGCTGCATCAACATACACATTATCGTGTGTAGGATGGATGGCTGGTAAGTTGCTGCGCAGCACAACGAGCCCAGTCTGGCACTCTGTGATGACCTGGAGGGGTGGAACGGGGGAGCGGAGGGAAGGGATATATGTATCATTATGGCTATTTCATGTTGTTGTATGGAAGAAACAAACACAATATTCCAAAAGTTAAAAAACAAAAAAAGAAAAAGAAATGGATAGAAAACCCAAATAAACATTTCTCCAAAGAAGACATACAGATGGCCAATAAACACATGAAAAGATGCTCAACCTTGCTGTCAGAGAAATGCAAATCGAAACTACAGTGAGAGGACCTTCCTGATGGTCCAGTGGTTAAGAATCTGCCTGCCAATGCAGGTGAAACAGGTTCCATCTGTGGTCGGGGAAGATCCCACATGGCACTAAACAACTAAGCCTGTGCTCGAGAGGCCACGAGCCACAACTGCTAAAGCTCAAGCATCCCAGAGCCTGCGCTTCACAGCAAGAGAAGCCACTGCAATGAGAAGCCTGTGGCCACAACTAGAGGGTAGCCCCTGCTCACAGCAACGAAAGAAAGCCCACACTCAGCAGAGAAGACCCACATTTATTTAAAATAAACTTATTTAAATTAAAAGTATTTAAATTTATTTATTTAAAATAAATATTTTTATTTTTTTTATTAATTTAAAACTTTATTCTATTTTACAATACTGTAATGGCTTTGCCACACACTGACATGAATCAGCCACAGGTGTACACGATCGCCCAATGCCGAAGCCCCCTCCCACCTTCCACCCCACACCATCTCCCCGGATCATCCCATACCCCAGCCCCAAGCATCCTGTATCCTGCATTTTTAAAACTACAATGAGATACCACCTCACACTGGTCAAAATAGGCATTGTTTAAAATTCTATAAACAATAAGTGCTAGAGAGGATGTAAAGAAATGGGAATCCTCCTACACTGTTGGTAAGAATGTAAATTGGTACAGCTATTATGATGAGCCATGCAGAGGTTCCATAAAAAACTAAAAATAGAGTTGACATGATCCTGCAATCCCACTCCTGGGCCTATATCCAAACAAACTATAACTTGAAAAGATACATCCACCCTAATGTTCATGGCAGCAGTGTGTACGACAGCCAAGATATGGAAGCAGCCTAAATTTCTATCAATGGATGGATGGATAAAGGAGACATTGTACATATATACAATGGAATACTACTCAGCCATCAAAAGAATGGAATAATTCCATATGCAGGAACATGAATAGACTTGGAGATTATTAAGTAATCTGAAAGAGAAAGACAGATATCATATGATTTCCCTTCTATGTGAGATCTAAAATATGACACCAATGAACTTATCTACAGAGCAGAGACATAGAGAAGAGTCTTGTAATTATCAAGAGGGAAGGGAGGCTGGGGCGAGATGGACTGGGAGTTTGCAATTAACAGATGTAAATGATTATATACAGAATGGATAAACAACAAGACCCCACTGTATAGCACAGGGACTATATTCAGTATCCTGTGATAAACCATAGTGGAAAAGATAATGAAAAATAATGTGTGTGTGTGTGTATATTTAACTGAATCATTTTTCTTTACAATAGAAATTGACACAACATTGTAAATCAACTATACTTTAATAAATAAAAATTTAAAATAAAGTATCTCTCCTTGGCCAAAATTTGTTATTTGTAGACTTCTTTCCTTTATCTATTATTATTATTATTTCTTTACAGTAGGTCCTTGTTGATTATTTTAAGTATAGCAGTGTGGAGACTTCCCTGGTGGTCCAGTGGTTAAAAATCACCTGCCAATGCAGGGGACAGAGGCTCAATCCCTGGTCCAGGAAGAACCCACATGCCTCAGGGCAACTAAACCCCATACCACAACCACTTGGCCCATGTGCCACAACTACCAAGCTTGCGAGCCACAGCTACTTAGCCTGCATGCTGCAATTAATAAAGCCTGTGTGCCCAAGAGCCCTGCTCCACAACAGGACAAGGCACTGCAAACAAAAGCTCATGCTGCAACTAAAGAGTAGCCCCTGCCCACCACAACTAGAGAAAGCTTGTACACGGCAATGATGACCCAGCACAGCCAAAAAAAAAAAAAAATATATATATATATATAGCAGTGTGTACATGTCAATATCAAACTCCCAATCAATCCCTTCTTTCCTACCAGCCATAACTACAAATTCATTCTTTAAGCCTGAGTCTGTTTCTGCTGTTTCTGTTTTTTTAAAAGTTCATTTGTATCTTTCTTTAGAGTCAATATATAAGAAATATCATATTTATCATTTCTATCTAGCTTACTCCAACCTGTATGATAATCTCCAGGTCCCTCCATGTTGCTGCAAATGGTATTATTTTTTTTTTCAATGGTTGAGTAATATTCTCTTGGATATATGTATCACATATTCTCTATCCATTCATCTGTTGATGGAAATTTAGGTTGCTTACACATCTTAGCTGTTATAAAAGTGCTGAACATTGGGATGTACATATCCTTCCAAATCATGTTTTTCTCAGGATGTATGCCATCAGTGGGTTGACGGATCATATGGTACCACTGTTTCACTTTTTTAGAGAACCTCCATACTATTCTCTATAATGACTACCAGCTTATATTCCCACTAACGGTGTAACAGGGTTCCCTTTTCTCCACACTCTCTCCAACATCTATTGTTTGTAGATTTTTTGATGATGATTATTCTGACTGGTGTGAGCTGATATCTCACTGTAGTTTCGATTTACATTTCTCTAATAATTAGTGATGTTGAGCATCTTTACATGTGTCTCTTGGCCATCTGTATGTCTTCTTTGGAAAATGTCTATTTAGGTCATCTGCTCATTTTTTAACTGGGGTATTTGTTAGTGTTTTATATGGAGTTGTATGAACAATTCATATATTTTAGATATCAACCTCTTGTTCTTCATATTATTTGTAAATATATTCTCCCATTGCATAGGTTGTCTTTGCTGTGTAAAAGGCTTGTTTGATTAGGTCCCATTTGTTAATCTTTGCATTCATTTCTTTTGCCTTTGGAGACATGTACAGAACAATATTGTGGAGAAAGTGTACCACGTGTACCTTCTTAGTGGGAGGATAAATTTGGTGCAGCCACTACAGAAAATAGTATGGCAGTTCCTCAAAAATTTGAAAATAGAACTACCATATGACCCAGCAAACCCACTCCAGGGTATATATCCAGAAATAAAAAATGAAAACACTAATTCAAAAAGATATACATACCCCAATGTTCATAGCAGCACTGTTACTGTATTCAAGATATAAAAGCAGCTTAAATGTTTATCAAAAGCCAAATGGATAAAGACACACACACATACACAGTGAACTATTACTCATGAAAAGGAATGGGCCTAGGAAATATAATGGTTAGTGAAATAAGTCAAACAAAGACAAATACTGTGTGAGATCATTTATATTTGGAATCTAAAAAGATAATACAAACAAATGTACATAGTAAGACAGAAACAGACACACTATGAAAAAAAACAGACAGTGGTTACTAGTAGGGAAAAGAAAGGGAGGAAGGTTATGGGATTAAGAGATACAAACTACTGTGTATAAATTAGATAGTAACAAGGATATTTTATGTAGCATAGGGAATTATATCCATTATCATGTAATAGCTTTTAATGGAGTATACACACTGTAAAAAAAACACCAAATCAGTACGCTATATACCTGATACTAATATAATATTGTAGATACACTCTATTTCAATAAACAAATGATAAATATTTTTTAAATGAACAAAACAAAATGTTTCCTTCCCTGAAATAGGATTTTCCCTGTGAAAGATACTAATCCCACTATGGCATGTCTGAGGTAGAGGGCAGGTTTCCATGCCTGTTTCCACCAGCTTTACCTTTCCTAGTATTAGATCAGGTAGGAGAGCTGTCCAAGGAAGGGTGTTAAATTTAGTGCCGAGGTCCCATATAGAATTGCTGGAGATCACGGAGACACAGGATGGATAAAGGGTTCCCTTTGAGTTTGATTAATTCAAAAGTGATGGAAAGAAAACTGGCGTGAAACAGGAAAGACAGCTGGATTTGGGAGATGATGCCTTGAGCTTTGATCATCTTTATGGATGCCACGCTGAAGCCCTCAGGCAGCCGTGTTCTCAACAGTGGTAGCAAGAGAATCCATGGCTACAAAAAAATATCTGCTTCTTATGGAGATATTTTCACACACAATGGAGTTAGAATTGTAGTCAACCCAAGAGGGAAACACATGGAAAATCTCTCAGAAACTAGAATATAGAAAAGCTATTTTTCCTATTTTCCTTTCCAGATAGGCAGAGGTGAGCTGTGAAAAACTGGCTGTTTCGGATTTGACCTTGTGAGAGAGCATTTGTTATGGATTATATATAGAATAGTGCATCCGTGGAAGCTCTTTAGTGGGGCAGGCAAGGAGATAAGACATCAAATTGTATTATCCACATTTAACATTTTAGGGAGTCCTTACATCTTGATCTATCTTTCCAAGTTAAGTTGACTTTTTAAAAAATTCCATTCTGCCTTTAAATTAAATGGGACCAAAAAAAGAAATCAGTCACCTTGCCAATAAGAAGATTGCAGACCAATGCAACTTTCTGAAATTTAGGTGTTCTGATGTGACATTTATTCATTGATATTTTGTCAGCAAAATAGTTAATAAATATTATTACTCCATTAATGGCCTTGAAAGGGTGTTGTAAAAACTTTTAACCAAGAGATTGAAATTTAGAAAGGATCTTTGTTGTAAATATAAAATTCTTAAAATTTTCTAGAAAGCAATATAAATATTTTTCTCAGATATTTTCTCATTGCTGAAATAGAAGTATACTGCTCTAAAATGTAACTTAAATGTGTCTTGTAATTCTCAGCTTCATTACTATAATTAAAAAGAGGGAAGAGAAAAAGAGAAAGAAAGAGAATAAAAATTTCTTGATGTGTGTAAAGATGCATACAGAACCAGGGAGGTGAAGCAGCTCACAGTTTGCTTACGATCATAAAATAATTCAGCAGTGCAACTAGGAAGAAAATATGCTCCCCTGGCCCTGATTTGAATAATCTAAAACATACTCCATTCATAACAAGGTAACAAAATGTTACTAAAAATAATATTTTTGAATCCTATTAGAAGTAGTCTTCATCATTTAATAATTTCTTCAAACAAAAAAAACCTGTAAAAACAACAAAGAATCCTACCCATTTTCAAAGAGACTGAGAAACCCTAATAAAAGGTTTCTTGCATGCAAATCTTCTGATGGACATGTTTTTAAGAGTCTCAGAAGGAGGATAAAATCAATGAGATAAATATTTACAAAGGATTAAGTCCTGCAAATCATGTCCCTTCCTTAGAACAGCTCTCCTGGCAGACTTTGGTGTCATGGATTGGTGCAGTCTTTACTTCTTTGGATTTACAATCAGTCTTCTTACACAGAATCAAAGCCATAAAGTGCTTAAGAAGTTTACATTCCATATTAAGTGCCATTTATTGACTACAGTCATTGAGATACTGTTCTGAGTGTTTTTATGTGTATTACCTGATTAAAAATTTGCATAATGCCTCAGTGTAGAAATTTAAGTCATTCATTCATTCATTCACTGAGCAATAGCTGGTGGCTCAGACAGTAAAGACTCTGCCTGCAATGTGGAAGCCCTGGGTTTAATTCTGAGGTTGGGAAGATCCATTGGAAAGGGAAGGGCTACCCACTCCAATATTCTTGCCTGGAGAATTCCACGGACAGAGGAGTCTGGCAGGTGATAGCCCATGGGGTCATAAAGAGTTAGACATGACTGAGCAAAGTATGTTTAAGTTTTTTAAGCCCTACTATGGGGCACTGTCCAACATACTAGATACAGAGATTAAGTTCCATTCAGTTCAGTTACTCAGTGGTGTACGACTCTTTGCAACCCCATGAATCCCAGCACGCCAAGCCTCCCTGTCATGAACTCCTGGGGTTTACTCAAACTCAAGTCCACCGAGTCAGTGATGCCATCCAGCCAACTCATTCTCTGTCGTCCGCTTCTCCTCCTGCCCCCAATCCCTCACAGCATCAGAGTCTTCCAATGAGTCAACTCTTCGCATAAAGTGGCCAAAGTACTGGAGTTTCAGCTTTAGCATCAGTCCTTCCAATGAATATTATTCAGGACTGATCTCCTTTAGAATGGACTGGTTGGATCTCCTTACAGTCCAAGGGACTCTCAAGAGTCTTCTCCAACACCACAGTTCAAAAGCATGATTCTTTGGCACTCATCTTTCTTCACAGTCCAACTCTCACATCCATACATGACCACTGGAAAAATCATAGCCTTGACTAGATGGACCTTTGTTGGCAAAGTAATGTCTCTGCTTTTCAATATGCTACCCAGGTTCATAACTTTCCTTCCAAGGAGTAAGCGTCTTCTAATTTCATGGCTGCAGTCACCATCCGCAGTGATTTTGAAACCCAAAAAAATAAAGTCTGACACTGTTTCCACTGTTTCCCCATCTATTTCCCATGAAGTGATGGGACCAGATGCCATGATCTTAGTTTTCTGAATGTGAGCTTTAAGCCAACTTTTTCACTCTCCTCTTTCACTTTCATCAAGAGGCTCTTTAGTTCTTCTTCACTTTCTGCCATTAGGGTGGTGTCATCTGCATATCTGAGGTTATTGATATTCCTCCCAGCAATCTTGATTCCAGCTTGTGTTTCTTCCAGCCCAGCGTTTCTCATGATGTACTCTGCATATAAGTTAAATAAGCAGGGTGACAATATATAGCCTTGACGTACTCCTTTTCCTATTTGCAACCAGTCAGTTGTTCCATGTCCAGTTCTAACTGCTTCCTGACCTGCATATAGGTTTCTTAAGAGGCAGGTCAGGTGGTATGGTGTTCCCATCTCTTTCAGAATTTTCCACAGTTTATTGTGATCCACACAGTCAAAGGCTTTTGCAATCAATAAAGCAGAAATAGATGTTTTTCTGGAATTCTCTTGCTTTTTCCTGATCTAGTGGATATTGGCAATTTGATCTCTTGTTCCTCTGCCTTTTCTAAAACCAGCTTAAATATCTGGAAGTTCACGGTTCACGGTTTAGAAGTCTGACCTGGAGAATTTTGAGCATTACTTTACTAGCATATGAGATAAGTGCAATTGTGCAGTAGTTTGAGCATTCTTTGGCATTGCCTTTCTTTGGGATTGGAATGAAAACTGACATTTTCCAGTCTTGTGGGCACTGCTGACTTTTCCAAGTTTGCTGACATATTGAGTGCAGCACTTTCACAGCATCACCTTTTAGAATTTGAAATAGCTCAACTGGAATTCCATCACCTCCACTACTTTTGTTCATAGTGATGCTTTCTAAGGCCCACTTGATTTCACATTCCAGGATGTCTGGCTCTAGGTGAGTGACCACACCATCATGATTATCTTGGTCAAGAATATCTTTCTTGTACAGTTCTTCTGTGTATTGTTGCCACCTCTTAAAACCTTCTGTTTCTGTTAGGTCCATATCATTTCTGTCCTTTATCGAGCCTATTTTTGCATTAAGTGTTCCCTTGGTATTTCTAATTTTCTTGAAGAGATCTCTAGTCTTTCCCATTCTGTTGTTTTCCTCTATTCTTTGCATTGATGACTAAGGAAGGCTTTCCTATCTCTCCCTGCTGTTCTTTAGAACTCTGCATTCAGATGCGCATTCAGATGCTTATATCTTTCCTTTTCTCCTTTGCTTTTCACTTCTCTTCTTTTCACAGCTATTTGTAAGCCCTCCTCAGACAGCCATTTTGCTTTTTTGTATTTCTTTTTGGGGGGGATGGTCTTGATCCCTGTCTCCTGTACAATGTCATGAACCTCTGTCCATAGTTCATCAGGAACTCTGTGTATCAAATCTAGTCCCTTAAATCTATTTCTCACTTCCACTGTATAATCATAAGGGACTTGATTTAGGTCATACCTGAATGGTCTAGTGGTTTTCCCTACTTTCTTCAATTTAAGTCTAAATTTGGCAATAAGGAGTTCATGCTCTGAGCCACAGTCAGCTCCCAGGCTTGTTTTCACTGACTGTATAGAGCTTTTCCGTCTTTGGCTGCAAAGAATATAATCAATCTGGTTTCGGTGTTGACCATCTGTTTATGTCCATGTGTAGAGTCTTCTCTTGTGTTGTTGGAAGAGTGCTTTTGCTATGACCAGTGCATTCTCTTGGCAAAACTCTTATTAGCCTTTGCCCTGCTTCATTCTGTATTCCAAGACCAAATTTGCCTGTTACTCCAGGTGTTTCTTGACTTCCTACTTTTGCCTTCCAGTTCTCTATAATGAAAAGGACATCTTTTGGGTGTTAGTTCTAAAAGGTCTTCTAGGTCTTCACAGAACCTTTCAGCTTCAGCTTCTTCAGCATTACTGGTTGACTTAGCCCTCAAGAAATCTACTCTTGAGGAGGAGGCAGACTAGTAAACAGGTTATTTCAAAACAGCAAAGCAAAACTCTTCAGAAGGAAGCGCAGCACTCTACAAAGGTAAATAGAATTAGCACGTAAGCTAGGCACAAGAAGATCAGTGGCTTCCAAGGAAATCTTGCTGAGCTGAAGGATAAGACTACCAAAGTAAAAGAGCCCAAGAAAATATTAATATTTATATGTGAATTTTCACTTGAGTAACCTAAACTTGAAGGATTGAATAAATTTCTTAAGGTCACATAGTGATTATATGCATATATGTTAAATGCTAATAAATTTATATGCTTATACAATATCCAAAGTATGTGTTTGCCTGGTATTAATTAACATGAATCCTTAAACTGTCTGTAACCTTTAATTGAGGCTGTTTTATATATTACTTTTACAGCTACTCAATTTTTGAGTGGAGAAATACTTCAATATCCTTCTGATAATATGCTATTATCTCTTCTATTGCATTAATCAGGGTTCTCTGGAGAAATAGAATCAATAGGTGATATGTGTGGAAATTTATTATAGGTATTTGCTCACTCACTAATGGAGAATGAGAAGTGCCCTCTGCAAGCTGAAGAACCAGGTAAGTTGATAATGTAATTTAGTATGTGTCAGAAAGCCTAAGAACCAGGGGAGACAATGGTGTAATTCACAATCTGGGGCCAAGGCCTGAAAACCAGGAGCTCCAATGTCCAAGAGCAGGGAAAGATGGCTCAGTTCAAGAAGATGGAGAGGGGAAATTTGCCCTTTCTTTGCCTTTTTTGTTCTACCTGGCCCTTCAACAGATTACATGATAGCTGCCCACATTGTTGAGAAGATCTCTTTACTCAGTCTACTGAATCAAATGCTGAATCTCTTTCAAAACAGAAAACAAAACCCTCAAAGACACACCCAGAAATATTTTCTTACCAACTAGATAAGCATCCCTTAACCTGTTCAAGCTCACAAACTAGCTATCACAACTATCTTTTTCCTTTCTGTATTCTATGAGACGGGAAAAATAAAGATTAGACCAGTGCATTATTCTAGTGGATGCATTAAAAGTGAGTTATAACATCAGTCTTCCCAGTGAGGTGATAC
>SJYC01053717.1:0-20902 GCA_006408675.1 Madoqua kirkii | reverse complement strand
AGATGCGCATTCAGATGCTTATATCTTTCCTTTTCTCCTTTGCTTTTCACTTCTCTTCTTTTCACAGCTATTTGTAAGCCCTCCTCAGACAGCCATTTTGCTTTTTTGTATTTCTTTTTGGGGGGGATGGTCTTGATCCCTGTCTCCTGTACAATGTCATGAACCTCTGTCCATAGTTCATCAGGAACTCTGTGTATCAAATCTAGTCCCTTAAATCTATTTCTCACTTCCACTGTATAATCATAAGGGACTTGATTTAGGTCATACCTGAATGGTCTAGTGGTTTTCCCTACTTTCTTCAATTTAAGTCTAAATTTGGCAATAAGGAGTTCATGCTCTGAGCCACAGTCAGCTCCCAGGCTTGTTTTCACTGACTGTATAGAGCTTTTCCGTCTTTGGCTGCAAAGAATATAATCAATCTGGTTTCGGTGTTGACCATCTGTTTATGTCCATGTGTAGAGTCTTCTCTTGTGTTGTTGGAAGAGTGCTTTTGCTATGACCAGTGCATTCTCTTGGCAAAACTCTTATTAGCCTTTGCCCTGCTTCATTCTGTATTCCAAGACCAAATTTGCCTGTTACTCCAGGTGTTTCTTGACTTCCTACTTTTGCCTTCCAGTTCTCTATAATGAAAAGGACATCTTTTGGGTGTTAGTTCTAAAAGGTCTTCTAGGTCTTCACAGAACCTTTCAGCTTCAGCTTCTTCAGCATTACTGGTTGACTTAGCCCTCAAGAAATCTACTCTTGAGGAGGAGGCAGACTAGTAAACAGGTTATTTCAAAACAGCAAAGCAAAACTCTTCAGAAGGAAGCGCAGCACTCTACAAAGGTAAATAGAATTAGCACGTAAGCTAGGCACAAGAAGATCAGTGGCTTCCAAGGAAATCTTGCTGAGCTGAAGGATAAGACTACCAAAGTAAAAGAGCCCAAGAAAATATTAATATTTATATGTGAATTTTCACTTGAGTAACCTAAACTTGAAGGATTGAATAAATTTCTTAAGGTCACATAGTGATTATATGCATATATGTTAAATGCTAATAAATTTATATGCTTATACAATATCCAAAGTATGTGTTTGCCTGGTATTAATTAACATGAATCCTTAAACTGTCTGTAACCTTTAATTGAGGCTGTTTTATATATTACTTTTACAGCTACTCAATTTTTGAGTGGAGAAATACTTCAATATCCTTCTGATAATATGCTATTATCTCTTCTATTGCATTAATCAGGGTTCTCTGGAGAAATAGAATCAATAGGTGATATGTGTGGAAATTTATTATAGGTATTTGCTCACTCACTAATGGAGAATGAGAAGTGCCCTCTGCAAGCTGAAGAACCAGGTAAGTTGATAATGTAATTTAGTATGTGTCAGAAAGCCTAAGAACCAGGGGAGACAATGGTGTAATTCACAATCTGGGGCCAAGGCCTGAAAACCAGGAGCTCCAATGTCCAAGAGCAGGGAAAGATGGCTCAGTTCAAGAAGATGGAGAGGGGAAATTTGCCCTTTCTTTGCCTTTTTTGTTCTACCTGGCCCTTCAACAGATTACATGATAGCTGCCCACATTGTTGAGGAAGATCTCTTTACTCAGTCTACTGAATCAAATGCTGAATCTCTTTCAAAACAGAAAACAAAACCCTCAAAGACACACCCAGAAATATTTTCTTACCAACTAGATAAGCATCCCTTAACCTGTTCAAGCTCACAAACTAGCTATCACAACTATCTTTTTCCTTTCTGTATTCTATGAGACGGGAAAAATAAAGATTAGACCAGTGCATTATTCTAGTGGATGCATTAAAAGTGAGTTATAACATCAGTCTTCCCAGTGAGGTGATACATATATCAAGAACAAGAGATGCATTTAAGATTCCTAGGAATAAACTAAAACACACATATAGGTGAAGGTGAAGTCACTCAGTCGTGTCCGACTCTTTGTGACCCCGTGGACTGTAACCTACTAGGCTTCTCCATCCATGGGATTCTCCAGGCAAGAATACTGGAGTGGATTGCCATTTCCTTCTCCAGAGGATCTTCCCGACCCAGGGATCGAACCCAGGTCTCCCACATTGGAGGCAGACGCTTTAACCTCTGAGCCACTAGGGAAGCAGTAAATCCTGAAAATTGTCAAATGCTTCATTTTAAAGCAGAAATCTCACGCTGTCTTCCCAAACAATTCTGCTGTTCTTCTGAATCCTCTTTTACAGAGAATGTCAACAGCTTTCTACTGGTCCTTCTGATCCAGCCATGTCCACACTCAGAATAGCATTAGGGAACCACTGAAAATCATATCACTGACTTCACAACAGTGTGTACATTCATACATATGCATATATGTGCACACACACATATACCGTTCTCTTGTTTCTCTTCTTGGCATAAAACAGTAAATCTGTGCTTTGGACTACAAACCTCTGTATGATCTACCCACTACTTACTCCTCCAAACTCATCTCAGATTAATTTGTTTCCTGAAGTGTCAAGCTCTTATCAGCCTCAGGCTTGTAAACATGTTGGTTCATTGTTTTTTCTTTCTTTCTCTCTTTTTTTAGCTGCTAATATAGCTGACTCTTATTCATTCTTGAAGTGTCAGCTTACATGCTGAGAGAGACCTTCATAATTGCCTTGGCCTAAATTAATTTTCCCTCTTAATCTATTCCAAATAATATACCTTCCTTTTCAGAACTTTATATGTATATTATCTATTTCTTGGTGATCTGTAATTTTAAATATGTGTGTACTGTATAATTTTCTTGAGGGCAAGAAGTGTGTTTCTTTGGAGAATCAACACTCAGCATTCACGTCATAATTTGTGGTGTCAAATGCAAAATGAAAATGTACTCCCTTATTCAAAACGTATTAAGGATCTCAGGCATTCAACACTGAAATAAGCATGGCATCCCTTCAGGACAGAACCCTGTGTGATGGGTCAGATCACAAAGAACACAAAGCTGGCCCTGTTGTCACTTTACCTCCAGGGTCTACCACAATACCTGGTAAAGAGGAACTCAGTAATACTTACTTCACGTAACAATAAGTTACTTGTAGATGCAAATATAGTGGCACATCTTCATAGTAGTATGTGAATAAATTATTCAGATTCTTCCCAAGGAACACATTTTGAGGAGAAAAGTAAACAGAACATAAAGCACAGTGAACCAAAGAGAAAAGGGAATGAAAAACAGGAAGCCAGAGGCACAAAAATTCATCTTCAAACTTGACATCATTTTTCCCCTATTAAAAAAATTGAAAAAGATTCTCTGAAAGTAAAATATGAATTTGACTTTTTAGGTAAGAAGAAAATAACATTTTGAATACATAGGAAGGATTATTTCCCATCTATAATTTCATTTTACTTTTCTAACAACTGTCAAAGATTTTTTTTTTCTTTCCTTACCTGTGTTGAAATCTATAGTTCAGAGAGGTAAGACAGTTTACCTAATTTCACAAAGTAGATTATTTTGAGAGCTGGAATAAACTTCAATACCCTGGACAACATTGCCATTTTGGCCTTACAACTTGGGTACCTTCCATGAAATTCTCTAGATCCTACTTTTAGATATAAGACCAGCTGGGCCTCATCAGGGTAGAACACCATGAGCCTGGGACCACTTGATCCCAAGGTTTTTCCTCTGACTTTCTATGTCCACCTTTAAGCATAGGGTCAACCAGTTTTGAAAAGTCAAAAATGAAAAAGAGATTCATATAATGCCCAAGCCTTTTGATCCAGCAATCCCTTTCCTTGCTACATAGCCCAAGGAAACAACTCCACAATGGAAAATGAGTCCAGACTTCTCAGTTATTGTAACATTTTCTATAAATGTGAAAGAACATGTTTTATCTGTCTCACTGTCTGCCACTGATTTGGTGAGAAGTTCAGGCAAATGGAAAATACAGAAAGGAAATGAATAAACTCTTAACCAGTAAGTGCTACAAGACACTACTTCCCAAAGTGTGGTCTAAAGACCCTGTGTTTCAGAAACACTTGCTTATTCAGCATGCAGATTCCCAGGTCCTATCTCATGGTCCACATGTGGCCCTTGGACTTGATCAAGCCCCCTGTGTTGTGCAGGACTCTCTCTCAGTGGTCTGAATTCTGACTGCAGTGTTGCCCCTAGTCTATAGCAACCAGCAGCAGCAGGCATGGTGTCCAGGACTCCTTTCACCTTGCGCGTGCCCTGCCATAGGCACCCAGGTGGTGGCTGTGCTTCCTCAGTAGGCTCCAGGCCACGTGTCTATCAGGTTTCCGAAGATAACTCCACCTATTTTCTCAGCAGAGTCAACTGGCTCTTCTGATTAACATTCTCTCTTCCAGTTTATTCTGTGGGGAGCTGCTCTCCCAATTTGGTCTTATGCTTTGTCAAATGAGAGAGTGGCAGATATTCTTGCTCAATTAGGACCACATTTCTCATTCTCTTGCAGACTTCTGCCTATCTGCCCCACTGGTATCAGTGTGCAGAAAGTAGCATTATAGTTAACACTTGAATGAGAGAGTGAGTGAAAGTGAAGATTGCTCAGTCATGTCCAACTCTTTGGGACCCCATGAACTATAGAGTCCTTAGAATTCTCCAGCCCAGAATACTGGAGTGGGTAGCCTTTCCCTTCTCTAGGAGATCTTTGCGACCCAGGGATCAAATTCAGGTCTCCTGCACTGCAGGATTCTTTACCATCTGAGCCACAAGGGAAGCCTGAGAATACTGGAGGGGGCAGCCTATCCCTTCTCCAGCGGATCTTCCTGACCAAGGAATTGAACCAGGGTCTCTGGTTTGATTGCATTGCAGGCAGATTCTTTACCAACTGAGCTATCAAAACACAATCTATATAAGAATCCAGTAAAGTCAGAGTTCAACTGGAGACACAATTGGAAGAATTTTCTCTACCGTTATACTATAAAGTACCAAATAATATGCTTAACGTGATCAGAAAACTAATTATGATTCAAAGGCACTGTATACTCTGGGTAAGACTTGCACTTGTGCTCACCATCAGTGAGGCACAGAAGCAGTTTTTGAGACTCTTTAGGCCAGTGTTCACAGGTAGCACGATGAGTAATGAATGTGGTAGATGAAGCAACATAATGAATAATGGTGTAACCAACAAATAAGAGGAATTAGGGGGATTTTCCTGGTAGTCCCAGGTGGCACTAGTGGTAAAGAATCAGTCTGCCAGTGCATGAGTCTTAAGCTGTGCAGGTTTGATCCCTGGGTTGGGAAGATCCCCTGGAGGTGGACATGGCAACCCACTCCAGTATTATTGCCTGGAGAATCTCATGGACCGAAGAGCCTGGCAGGCTGCGGCCCATAGGGTCGCAAAGAGTTGGACATGACTGAGTGACTTCACACATGCATCGTGGTGGTTCAGTGCCTAAGACTCCAGGTTCCCAATGCAAGCAGCCTGGGTTCAATCCTGAGCAGGGAACTAGATCCCACATGCCGCAACTAAGTGTTCACATGCCACAACTAAAGATTCTGCAGCTGAAAGATCCCGCACGTCACAACTAAGACACGGTGCAGACAACTTTTTTTCTTTTAAGGATTAGGGAACTGAAACATAAATTAAATCTGCATTATCTTAAGAAAATAAGTCCTGAAGAGCCATGACATTTTGAGTAATTACAGCGTTGCTACCATTTTCTTATGGTAAGAGATGAAATTAGCCAGGGATGACACATTTGACAATAAGAAACAGAAAGACAGGTCCTGGACCTGAATAGGAAGGGATGCTGGAACTGTGAAGAATCTTCAAATGCACTCAATGGACAATAAAAACATATATATGAGTACTTCTCTACACATTCATGTTCACTTTTCATTGATAAATCATGATATTCCACATGGTCCTATGAATTTTGTATTATATTTTTAAATCACACTGTTTATATTAACAGAACTAGGCCTCATAAAAATATTTCGGGGGTCATGGGTACCCTGTCCAATAGGTATAAACCCAGCCCTGCAGCCATACTCCTCACAGTCTATAAAGTCCCCAACACAGCAGAGAAAGTAACACACATTTGACTTTTGAATGCCTGGGGAAACATGTGTTCTCCAATGTGAAAGGAGAAAATCAAACACAATATTTATTGAACAATAAAAGGAAGCTTTTTGTGAGGGAAACTGAATTACCTTTAACCAGCAAACTGTGTTTAATATCACAGAAGATAAATCTTTGGCTTAAAAATAAGAGACAGGCTTTCTAGAGGCACCCAACTGTGTGGATAATTACAACAGAGAGTTATGGTTATTAACTGGGTAGTTTGGACCAGTGCTCCGTAGCACCGAATTTAAAAGGAGGAGCAGTTGCTGTGTGGAGGTTTGCTCCCTGGGTCAAGAGGTGTTGATGATGAGGCCCCGCTAGTTTTGAGAAGCATTTCAAAAGCCATTACGCAGTGACTTGGCATTAAATGCATTCTCCCATGGCCGGCAAGTGCCGTGCACAAAGTCATCCAACACCTTTGAGCCTCACTTGGCTTATTTGCCAAATGGAGAGAATGAAGCTCACAGAGTCGAATCGCTGCACAGAGCCTTGAGCTGGTACCTAGTGGGCACTAACAGCCTTTATATCTAGCCTTTCAGTATAACCAGAGTCCAAACTGTTTAATGTCCTCTCTAACTTCTTTTTAAACCTCAAGACTATACTTTTTAAGTCCTCTGAAAAATCTGGTTTTAGGCATGATTAGGTGGCAAAACGTTTCGTTGCAGCTATTGTTTTAGATTCTTCCTCCACCCTAGAATCGCAGAGGCATCAAGAGACTTATATAATGTCTGCCTGGGGAAAAAAAAAATGGTTTACAATGTATCCCTTATGAAAGTTTTGGAGTCTATTCCAGTGATATTTATTACTTTGTGCTGGATTTAGCCTGGATATCTTTCAGACACTACCAGGTTATCTGTAGCCCTCATCATCTAAGTTCCTATGGGATAGGAAACCGAATAATATTTCCATCCATTCAACACCTACCCCTTTCCACCAAGAAAAGAGAGCTATTTTCAGGCTCAGGAAACTTAGGCCTATTGTTCAGGTTTCAAAACTCCTCCCCGACATTTCTACTCTTTTTAAAAGAAGATTTTGTAAAATGATTGACAAGATTTAAAGCTTTGCTTGCCCTCCAAGGTAGAAGATAGAGAAACAGGAAGAATGAGTGACTTAACTTTGCCTGTCTTTCTGAAATAGCAAGAATAAGCACAAGTTAATACTTCCCTTAAAGAACCGGAAGCCCAGCAACTGCACCTCCATCTTCCTCACCTCAACACTCATTCAAACACCACATCCTACAGATTCCACTCCCTTAGGAAGTCTCAAATTCTCCCACTCCTCCCATTCTGCCCCAGCCTCCCCAGCCATATCCAAGGTGAGGCAGCCACCAAACCCGACCTGGGCAATTGCCACAGCCTGGTAAATGGTCTCCTACCCTACTGTTAACCTGATCAGATTGCATCTCCAAAGAACATGAAAATGATTTCTCCAGGATGTTAATCTGTATATGTTGACATCCCTGTTTAAAAAATTGTTGCTTCTTGGCCTTCAGATGAAATGCAAGCCCCTTATCATGGCCTTTCTTGATCAGATACTATTCCATTCAGTGTTCCCTCTTATTGCTCAAGTTCTTTCAACCAGAGAGCCTTCCATTCTTTCAGTTACAGTACACTCTTTCTCCTCTCAGACTGTCAGAGTTGTTCTGCAGGCCACGTCATACTCTCTGCCTAGATAATTTCTCCCTAGTTCTTCAGTCATCAGCTCCCCTATCACTTCGTCTGAAAGAATGTTTGAGACTATACAGTGAGGTGTATGTTGTGTCAATTCTTCTGTAGAGCTAAATATTCTCTTTACCTTTTATAATTGCTTGTTTAACATCAATCTCTTCATTAGATTATAAATATTATGAAAAAAGGTACCATTCATTCTTATATGTCTACTTCGTTCTTAACATTGTGAATATTACAGAAATATCCATTTAATGAATACCTACAGGAACAAGTAATATCCTCATTATGGCCTTGGAGGTGTGATAACCAATAGTCAACTTGAAGTCTGTTGTGACTTGTCCATTTATTTTAATAGTGTTTCAGTTTCCAAATTAAACTACTGAAGCCAAAAAAAGTCATTCGAGTTTTTGGTCAAGAAGAATCAAAAGACACATATTCTATACTCTTTTTTAATATCTTTTTTTGAGTTATTTTTTAAATTAAGTAGACATATCAGACTCAAACAGCCTTATTATATGGACAACTGTGTCAAAGAACAGGCTACAAAAATGGAAACATATAAGGAGACCAGTTGTATGGAGGTGAAGGCTTTGACCAAATAGTGAGATGAATCTGGAATGAGTTTGATATAAACTACCTGAGAAACCAAAAATTGAAAAAGTGACTTAAATTGTCAGGAGACAACACAATTCACAAGGCTTCTGCTCCTGCAGTCCCTCCCTTTGGGAAGGAAGTTATTCAATAGTTGAAAGTAATGCAAGATTTATATAACCTGTAACATTATCAATAAATGTAAAGGACATATTTTATCAATGTCATTATCCAGCATGATTGTGTGAGGCTTTCAATAAGAATTGACTCACTGAGTGAGTGAGAAACTATAGTTAATGGAAATTTTGTAATGAAATCCATAAATTATAATATAGTGAGCACTAAAAAAGCAGTGCTTCCCAGAATTTCATCTGCAGACCTCTTATTTCAGAAGCACCTGCTTGTTGAGTATGCAGATTTATGGGTCCTAATCCACAACTACTGAAATAGAATCTGTGAAGACAAAACATGTTTTTCTTAATATGAAACTCATTTTTCTTTATTATTATGGAAAATATCTGAAACAACTATTTTAGAATAATATGAACAAAATACTATAAAAACTAACTAAAGACTTGATCCTGGTCTGCACAGATGTATGAAGAGAACTGATAAGATAAAATTCCCTTTTGAATCTTATCTGGTACAAACCTACAGAGAAACATTCTGAAATATGGAAAAAAAGGCATCAGTTTTAGGGACTTTGGGATGGATATGTACACACTGCTATATTAAAAATGGATAACCTACTGTGTAGCAGAGGGAACTCTGTTCAATGTTATATGGCAGCCTGAATGGGAGGGGAGTTTGAGGAAGAATGGATACATGTATAGATATGGTGAACCCTTTGCTGTCCACCTAAACCTATCCCAACATTGTCAATTGACTATAGTTACTAGTGTTAGTTACTCAGCTATGTCCGACTCTTTCTGACCCTACGGTCTATAGCCCATCAGGCTTTCTGTCCATGGAATTCTCCAGGGAAGAATAGTGAAATGGGTAGCCATTCTCTTGTCCAGGGGATCTTCCCAACCAGGGCTCAAACCCAGGTTGCCTGCATTGCAGGCTGACTCCTTACTATCTGAGCTACCAGTTCAGGCAGTTTGGTCACTCAGTCGTGTCCAACTCTTTGTGACCCCATGCACTGCAACATGCCATGCCTCCCTGTCCATCACCAACTCCTGGAGCTTACTCAAACTCATGTCCATCGAGTCAGTCATGCCATCCAAACATCTCATCCTCTGTTGTCCCCTTCTCCTCTCACCTTCAATCTTTCCCAGCATCCAGGTTTTTTCAAATGACTCAGTTCTTCACATCAGGTGGCCAAAGTATTGGAGTTTCAGCTTCAGCATCAATCCTTCCAATGATTATTTAGGACTAATCTCTTTTAGGATGGACTGGTTGGATCTCCTTGCAATCCAAGGGACTCTCAAGAGTTTTCTCCAACATCACAGTTCAAAAGCATCAATTCTTCAGTGCTGAGCTTTCCTTATACTCCAACTCTCACATCCATACATGACTACTGGGAAAACCATAGCTTTCACTAGACAGACCTTTGTGGCAAAGTAATGTCTCTGCTTTTTAATATGCTGTCTACGTTGGTCACAGTTTTTCTTCCAAGGAGTAAGTGTCTTTTAATTTCATGGCTGCACTCACCATCTGCACTGATTTTGGAGCCCAAAAAATAAAGTCTATCACTGTTTCCATTCTTTCCCCATCTATTTCCCGTGAAGTGATGGGACCGGATGCCATGATATGAGATTTAAGCCAACTTTTTCACTCTCCTCTTTCACTTTCATTAAGAGGCTCTTTAGTTCTTTGCTTTCAACCATAAAGGTGGTGTCTTCTGCATATCTGAGGTTATTGGTATTTCTCCTGGCATCTTGATTCCAGCTTGTGCTTCATCCAGGCTGGCATTTCTCATGGTGTATTGTGCATATAAGTTAAATAAACAGTATGACAATATACAGCCTTGACGTACTCCTCTCCTGATTTGGAAATAGTCTGCTGTTCCATGTCCAGTTCTAACTGTTGCTTCTTGACCTGCATACAGGTTTCTCAGGAGGCAGGTCAGGTGGTCTGGTATTCCTATCTCTGCAAGAATTTTCCACAGTTTGTTGTGATCCACACAGTCAAAGACTTTGGCATAGTCAATAAAGCAAAAGTAGATGTTTTTCTACAACTCTCTTGCTTTCTTGATGATCCAACAGATGTTGGCAGTTTGATCTCTGGTTCCTCTGCCTTTTATAACTCCAGATTGAATGTCTGTAAGTTCAAGCTTCCTGTATTGTTAAAGCCTGGCTTGGAGAATTTTGAGCATTACTTTGCTAACATGTGAGATGAGCATCTGAGCCACCAGGGAAGCCTAATTGGCTCTACCTCAGTACAAAATACAGTTTTTAAAAAGACATACATAAAAAGTTTTTAAAAAGAATACATCATGAGAAACGCTGGACTGAAAGAAACACAAGCTGGAATCAAGATTGCAGGGAGAAATATAAATAACCTCAGATATGCAGATGACACCATCCTTATGGCAGAAAGTGAAGAGGAGCTAAAAAGCATCTTCATGAAAGTGAAAGAGGAGAGTGAAAAAGTTGGCTTAAAGCTCAACATTCAGAAAATGAAGATCATAGCATCTGGTCCCATCACTTCATGGGAAATAGATGGGGAAACAGTGGAAACAGTGTCAGACTTTATTTTGGGGGCTCCAGAATCACTGCAGATGGTGACTGCAGCCATGAAATTAAAAGACGCTTACTCCTTGGAAGAAAAGTTATGACCAACCTAGATAGTATATTCAAAAGCAGAGACATTACTTTGCCGACTAAGGTCCATCTAGTCAAGGGAACTGCAACCCACTCCAGTGTTCTTGCCTGGAAAATCCCACAAATGGAGGAGTCTGGTAGGCTGCAGTCAATGGGGTCATGAAGTTGGACACGAATGAGTGACTTCTCTTTCACTTTTCACTTTCATGCATTGGAGAAGGAAATGGCAACCCACTCCAGGGTTCTTGCCTGGAAAATCCCAGGGACGGGGGAGCCTGGTGGGCTGCCGTCTGTGGAGTCACACAGACTTGGACACAACTGAAGCAACTTAGCAGCAGCAGCAGTCAAGGCTATGGTTTTTCCAGTGGTTATGAATGGATGTGAGACTTGGACTGTGAAGAAGGCTGAGCACCAAAGAATTGATGCTTTTGAACTGTGGTGTTAGAGAAGACTCTTGAGAGTCCCTTGGACTGCAAGGAGATCCAACCAGTCCATTCTGAAGGAGATCAGCCCTGGGATTTCTTTGGAATGAATGATGCTAAAGCTGAAACTCTAGTACTTTGGCCACCTCATGCATAGAGTTGACTCATTGGAAAAGACTCTGATGCTGGGAGGGATTGGGGGCAGGAGGAGAAGAGGATGACCGAGGATGAGATGGCTGGATGGCATCACTGACTCGATGGATGTGAGTGTGAGTGAACTCCAGGAGTTGGTGATGTATAGGGAGGCCTGGTGTGCTGCAATTCATGGGGTCACAAAGCGTCGGACTGAACTGAACTGAAAAAGTCATAAATTTTATCAATTCTAAATCATTTATGTTTAAGTGTGACCTTAGAGATTTTACAACACTTCTGAGCTTCAGAAGCCACAAGTCAAAATAAGGGAAATAAATTCACTTCACTTTTCGTAAGATAATGTATCTATAGAATAAATGTATAGATAGTAATTGAATGGAAGAATCTATCTAAGGCTCTGAGGTCAGAGAGATCTATGTTTGAGTACTAGATCTCACTTAATAGTTATGCTACTTCAACATTATTCATTCTATTTAGTTATAAAATTAGGTCCAATGTTACCTAAATTATAGGTCCAATGTTACCTATTGATTAATTACATGAAATGACATTAGTACAATTACTTGGTGAATGTTAGGTATTATCTCTCTTAAAATGGAAGGAATTCTTTATCCTCACCCTTGCACACTTAGGATTCAAGGACAGGAAACCAGAGGCTCAGATTTAGCTGACACTAAGGATACTAGGCTTTCTTATTACATCATATTGAGCATTCATTCTAATGCCTTATTCTCAAATATTTACATCTTAAAATAATAAAATGATATCTATTTTTCTCTGATGCCATGAATATTTTCAAATGCTTTTTCACAGTACTTTGCCCTCTGAAAAGCCTTCATCACACTTTTCTTTAGAACAAAGTGTGCATTTAAAAAAAACACACCTTTTTTCAAGGTTTTCTTAAGCTGAACTGCTTTAAACTTGTCTATCTAGATGTAAGTTGTGTTTTCATTTGTAAATTAGATGATACACATCAGGAATGTGGCACTTGTGGGCAAATCCTTCATAGAGTAATTGTGAACCCTAATTGGTCAAAGTCAAAGCAACATAGGATGTGGACATAATACCACCTAGTTATGCTGACCTTCTTTCAAGAAAAACCTCTTAGTTGGCCAATTATTATATATAGAATGGATAAACAACATGGTCCTATTGTATGGCACAGGGGACTATATTAAATTCTGTAATAAATCATAATGGAAAAGAATTTTTCCCCTCAGAACTTTGCCTCATATTCTTTTGTTTTTAATTTTAAATTTGTTTATTTTTCAATTGAGGAATAATTTTTTTACAGAATTTTGTTGGTTTCTGCCAAATATCAATGTGAATCAGCCATCAGTATACATAAAAGCTCTTGGTTTGTTCACTGTTCATGAGAAGCTTGTGTAAAACCCAGATAATACAGTTAATGAGAGATTCATTGAAGAGGCTCCTTAGGAGGCTACTACCTATGCCCATGATTCTTATATAAACCATACAAGAAAAGGCCCTACCTACTCAAGGTGATCCCTGGAAATTACAAAGAGCAGAAGGACCACATTATATTTAGAAGGACTCTGTATGTCACCTGGTAATTGAGAATGTCCAGAGAAGGGACAAAATTTGCACATGATCAAACAAATCTTTTCATCACATACACTTCTGGCTATGGGTGTGTATTCCTTCTATGAATTCACTTAAAAATTATATATTCAGTGTCCATATATCTATCTCCTTATTAGAGAACTTGCATTCTAGCAGACTTTACTTTAATGCTTTGATAAATGTTTCAAAGAAAATACACAAAGTGACATCACAGAGAGGAACATAACTATGTAAAGAACTAGGGAAAATAATCTTCCAGGCAGCAGGGCACTCAAGTGAAAGAGATCTGAGGCAGGAACACAACAAGGTAGAAGAGAAGAAAATTGCTAGTGAGGTCAGAAAAATATCACTGCTTAAAAAACATAACAAACTCTCATCCATTACTGGTGGGAATGCAAAGTGATACAATCCCCTTGGAAGACAGTTTGGCAGTGTCTTACAAAACTAACTATAATCTTACTATACAATCTAGCAATCACACTCCTCAGTATTACCTCAAGACAGCTAAAATCTTGTCTGTACAAAAGCACATGGATATTTATTCAGAATTGCCAAAACTTGTAAGTGATCAAGATGTCCTTAAGTAGATAAATGAATCAACAAATAGTTATGGATGGAATATTATTCAGCACTGAAAAGAAATGAGCTATCAAACCATGAAAAGATACCAAGGAAATTGAAAGCATTTTACAAAATGAAAGGAGTCGACATGAAAAGGCTGCATATTGAATAAATACACCATACAGCATTTTGGAAAAGAAAACTATGAACAGTTTAAGAAAGAAGATCAGGAGTTAGGGATTAGGTAGGTATGAATATGCAGACTGCAGAGGGTCTTTAGGGCAGTGAAACTATTCTGTATTCTACAATTATGGATAGATGTCACAAAACATTCATCAAAACTCACAGAATGAAAAATACCAAGAGTGAACTCTAATGTAATCTATGGGTTTCAGGTGATTATGATCTGTCAGTGTACGTTCATCTATTATAACAAATGTATCATTCTGGTGGCACATGTTGATAGTGATGGAGTGTGTGTGTGTGTGTGTGTGTGTGTGTGTGTGCGCACGCGCGCATATGCAGAGTGAGTGTCAGAGGATAGAGAAGAACTCATTTTACTCTCTCTCAATCTTTTTGTGAGCTGAAAACTACTCTTATAAAGTCTATTAAAAGTGAAAAAACTTATCAAGCCATCTGGTTGATAGCCCTGGTGTTATTATCTGCACTTGGGGTGATGTGAGAGCACAAAAACATACAGCCAAGAGGTGGTACAGCTGAATTAGAGCTAACAGTCTGTGAGTTCTGAGCAACTCCTCTTTCTGCACACACACACACACACACACACACACACAATCTATGCCCCCAAAATTAATAGATATCCTTTACTATCAAGAGGATGACCCACATTCCCTGTTGAACCATTCAAAATTTCATGAACAGCAATAGAGTGTTAAGGGCTCCGCTGGTGGCTCAGCATTAAAGAAGCTGCCTGCCAATATAGGAGGTTCAGGTTTGATCCTTGGTCAGGAAGATCCCCTGCAGAAGGAAATGGCAACCCACTCCAGTATTCTTGCCTGGGAAATCCCACGGACAGAGGAGCCTGGTGGGCTACAGTCCATGGGATCACACAGAGTTGGAAACGACTTAGCAACTAAACAACAATAGAGTGTTAATAGTCTAGAAACATGGGGAACCTGGGAACTAGGTAACTTTATTTTAAAGTGGACAAAGGGATGTGGCAGGGACAAATTCCCATCTAACTTTCTTCCTCATCAAATGAAAGCCTGCATTTCCCATCCTGCTTTATACTGGGTTCATTAAAATTACATTTGGATTTTTCTGTAAGATGCTGTGGAAAAACCCAAATGAATTTTTTGGCCAACCTAATAGCTCAGTGGGACCATGTGATCAATTACTAGTCAGTGGACTGTGAAAGTAAGGTATTTTACTAACACACCCTGATCCTTAAAGTCTTTTCTGTGACTCCCAAAATCACAAGCCATTGTGTGCAATCAACATTAAATCCAGTGGAGAATGCTGAACGCTGGTAGATCAGGAAAGCTACTATACTGAGGATACCTGGGCCTGCAAGACATTGTGAGGAAGACTACTCCCCAAACCCCTCAGAGAATGGAACCGGAATGAGTATTGAGCCTTAACTGGCTAAACAATGGAGATCTGGAGTTTTCTCACAATAGTTGACCCACCATGCAGGGATTATGATATACCATATGTGTTGCTGCCTTAAAATTCAAAGATATTAATATTGATCCTGCACTGGATGGTTAACCATCCATTTTGTTTTCCACTTCAGTCTTCAGAAGACTTTTAAAGTGGCAAAGGAATTTCTTTACATGGATCATGGTTCAGTACTCACTACTGTGCTTTCACATAAATGCTCAATACATAAAGTGGTACAAAATGGAATTTGTTGAATTAAATATCCGAGAAATTTGCACAAGCAAATGGACCGTTTGGAAAAGAAAAATACAGACTTGGTATCTAGTTTAAACACGCTCTATGTAACTTCAGATCAACTGGAAATTTCACTGGGTGGGGTTGGACTAATATATCTATGAAGGCATTGCTAGTCTAAAACAAATATATGATGGCAGTCAAAGCCTTTTTTGTTCCATTCTGAAAAATTTCATCTCAAGTTTGTCAGTGCTTCTAAAAATATTTTTCATTAGAATTTTAAAGTGCTCTGAGCACCTGTTATTCCCATCCTGTGTGTGAGGCAATCATATGCAACAGATATCATTTTGTCTTTCCAGGTCACGATTAATTCATTATTATGGTGAACACAGAAGGCTCTGACTTTCTCTCACTAGCTTCTCCTGAGATTTTTAATGGAAGGTATTTTTTAGAATGAATTCCTTAACATCTGCCTAAATTTAGTATATAAAATCATTAGCTGTCATTACAGCTAATCAACATCTAATCCTTATTAAAATAATACATTAATGAGATAAAATGGGAGTAAAAACCCAGTAATGTTTAATGTTCACTTCCTTTGACTAATCTTTAAGCAGCAGAAAATTTTCAGCCTCTTGAAACATGGCTCTAAAAGAATGTGGCCAACCTATTAATTTTAAGATCAACCGTAAGCTTTTCATTAGTAGCCACAGGTGACTCAGATGGTAAAGAATCTGCCTGCAATGAGGGAGACCTGAGTTCGATCCCTGGGTTGGGAAGATCCCCTGGAGAAGGAAATGGTAATCCACTCCCATATTCTTGCCTGGAGAACTCCATGAATAGAGGAGACTGGTGAGCTACAGTCCATGGGCTCACAGAGAGCTGGACATGACTGAGCTAACACTTTCACTTTCCACAATAAATGGGCACCTTGAGTCCCAACTACAGCACAATTACAAGTATTCACCCAAGTGCTGGTGTGTAGAATGAATCTGTCTGTCCTAGGTCAAGCAAATCAGTCTCTTACAAACAATAGTATTTAATTATTTCAGCCTTTAAAAGCAGTATTTTTATATTATTCTTGATGGCTCTTACATGTGTAAATTAGCTAATCATTTCTGTTTAGTCACAATTTTAAAAGGTGTAATTTACATCAGTACCTAGGATCTGTATGTTTCTGAAACTGAATGATTTTTTTAGTATATTATGAATAGAAACTCCCAATATCTAAACAATTTCTGCAGTTTTCAGAAGACACAGAAATAATCTGAACTATGTTTATAACACTTATTTAAGTTTTCTCTCATAAATGTTCATTATAATGACCAAATAACATAAAAAGATGCAGAAGTAATTACTCTCTGCATCAAATTTCTTCCCAAATTATATAACGTCTTTGGTTCAAGACAGGTAGATACAGTGGATGTGACAAATAGATTCAAGGGATTAGATCTGATAGACAGAGTGCCTGAAGAATTATGGAGGGAGGTTTGTGACACTGTACAGGAGGCAGTGAAGAAGACCATCCCCAAGAAAAAGAAAGGCAAACTGGTTGTCTGAGGAGGCCTTACAAAAAGCTGAGAAAGGAAGAACAGCTAAAGGCAAAGGAGAGAAGGAAAGATATACCCATTTGAACGCAGAGTTCCAAAGAATAGCATGGAGAGATAAGAAAGCCTCAATAATCAATGCAAAGAAATAGAAGGAAACAATAGAATAGGAAGGGCTAGTGATCTCTTCAAGAAAATCAGTGACACTGAGGGAATATTTCATGCAAAGATGGGCTCAATAAAGGACAGAATGGTATGGACCTAACAGAAACAGAAGATATTAAGAGGTGGCAAGAAACACTATATAAAAAAGCTCTAAATGACCCAGATAACCACGATGATGTGATCACTCAACTAGAGCCAGACATTCTGGAATGTGAAGTCAAGTGGGCCTTAGGAATCATCACTACAAACAAAGCTAGTGGAGGTGATGGAATTCCAGTTGAGCTATTTTAAATACTAAAAGATGATGCTATGAAAGTGCTGTACTCAATAAAAGCAATGCCAAAGAATGCTCAAACTACTGCACAATTGCACTCATCTCACACACTAGCAAAGTAATGCTCAAAATTCTCCAAGCAAGGCTTCAACAGTACATAAACCATGAAATTCCAGGTGTTCAAGCTGGATTTAGAAAAGGCAGAGAAACCAGAGATCAAATCGCCAACATATATTGGATCATCAAAAAAGAGAGTTCCAGAAAATCATCTACTTCTGCTTTATTGACTATGCCAAAACCTTTGACCGTGTGGATCACAACAGATGTGGCAAATTCTTAAAGAGGGGAATACCAGACCACCTTACCTGTCTCCCAAGAAACATATGTTCAAGTCAAGAAGCAACAGTTAGAACTGGACATGGAACAGCAGACTGATTCCAAAGGAGTACGTCAAGGTTGTATATTGTCAGCCTGCTTATTTGACTTATATGCACAGTATATAATGTGAAATGCTGGGCTAGATGAAGCACAAGCTGGAATCAAAATTACCAGGAGAAATATCAATAACCTCAGATTCACAGATGACACCACCCTTATGGCAGAAAGTGAAGAACAACTAAAGAGCCTTTTGATGAAAGTGAATGAGGAGAGTGAAAATGTTGGATTAAAACACTAAGATCATGGCATCCAGTCCCATCACATCATGGAAAATAGATGGAGAAACAATGGAAACAATGAGAGACTTTATTTTGGGGGGCTCCAAAATCACTGCAATGGTGACTGCAGCTATAAAGTTAAAAGACACTTGCTCTTGGAAGAAAAGCTATGACCAATTTAGACAACATATTAAAAAGCAGAGACATTACTTTGCCAACAAAAGTCTGTCTAATCAAGGTTATGGTTTTTCAGTAGTAATATATAGATGTGAGAGTTGGACTATAGAGAAAGCTGAGTGCCAAAGGACTGATGCTTTTGAACTATGGTGCTGGAGAAGACTCTTGAGAGTCTAACCAGTCAATCCTAAAGGAAATCAGTCCTAAGTATTCATCAGAAGGACTGATGCTGAAGCTGAAACTCCAATACTTTAGCCACCTGATGCAAAGAGCTGACTCATTGAAAAAGACCCTGATGCTGGGAAAGATTGGAGGCGGGAGAAGGGGACAACAGAGGATGAGATGGTTGGATGGATCACCCACTCAATGGAATGAGTTTGAGCAAGCTTCAGGAGTTGGTGATGGACTGGAAAGCCTGGCATGCTGCAGTCCATGGGGCCACAAAGATACGGACAAGACTGAGCAACTGAACTGAGTTCTCTCCCTCAGAATCACTTTCTCTGTTTGCCTCTTATCCCAGTTTTGTTTCTTGGGATTTTTCTTTAGGCCTCCCACTGTACAACTCTCATTCTATTTATATCTTTCAAAATATCTCTCTCTCTCTCTCTCTATATATATATATATATATATATATATATATATAACCCACAAATGCCTGTTCCTCTCATATTTTAAAGGAGGAAACTATTATCATGGTATTTTTCCACTTCAGTTCACTTCAGTTCAGTCGCTCAGTCATGTCCGACTCTTCGCGACCCCATGAATTTTTCCACTTACAGAAAGGCTAAGAAAAGACTAAACTTCTACGAAGTAGGAAAATAAAGATTATGCTATACACTTTTGCTGAAAATTGTTTTATTTACAAGGGAAAATGGTCTTAACTGTTGACCATATATATAAAGAAGCATTTTACTCACTCAGACTTTCACAAATTTGAAATATTCATTGGAGTTTAAAAAACTTATTGCCATAAAATAATTGTTGTAAGCCTTTGGCGGCGCATGTTTCTGATATTGTTATTCATAGAAGCCTTTTAGAGAGATAGCAGATGGATGGAGAGAGAGAGAAAATGGTTGGATAGAATATATGGGGCTCAGAATTATACTCATTGGCATTGTTATAAACACAGGTTAACATAACAAGCTAAAGTGAAAGTCGCTCAGTCATGTCCACTCTTTGTGACCCAATACAGTCCATGGAATTCTCCAGGTCAGAATACTGCAGTGGGTAGCCTTTCCTTTCTTCAAGAGATCTTTCCAACCCATGGATTGAACGCAGGTCTCCTACATGCAGTCACATTCTTTACAGCTGAGCAAGAAGGGAAGCCCAGGAATACTGGAGTGGGTAGCCTATCCCTTCTCCAGCGGATCTTCCCAACCCAGGAATCAAACCAGGGTCTCCTGCATTGCAAGTGGATTCTTTACCAACTGAACTATGAGGGAAGCCCTAAATATGCTAAGCATCAGTTAAATAAGGGAACTAGAGTAAAACACTCTAGTTCCTCTTAAAATTTTAAATTCCCAAATGCCAACCATGAATTTACCTTTAGTTGGTGTTACAGAGACACAATATATGCAAATTATTGCAATTGTTGCATATATACAACCTCTACATGTGGGATATTACAAAAATAATATATTATCAGGTAGCATCACTGTTCTTGGTTGTGAGCTAAATGGTTGGTTGTTCTGTGTACTTCACGGCCACAAATTATTCACATTCCTCCTACGTGTAAAGTATACTTGCTCCTATTCCAGGACCTCAAAAATTCATTTCCCATTACTACATAAGAATTTAAATCTAGAATCTAATCCTTTCAGTCTAGATGTATAAAGCATTGTAATATTTCATCCCTGTGGTCAGAGTTTCTATGATCCAGAGACCTTAAACTTAAAAGAGCAAGTTATATGATATACAAACAGCATACTTTGATAAGATAGTGGCAGATAATGATAATAGATGTGCTCATTTAAAAGCAGAATCATAACAAACATAAGAAAATCACTGGTTCATGGAATTTCTGAACTCCACTTGGACACATTACTGGATCACCCTCTTCGACAAGCAGGAAGTGTTACTAGATTAGGGCTCTGTTCTGCTGCTTGGCAGTACCCCCTAGTCCATTGTTCTCCAATATTCTTGATTTCACCCTCTAACATATTCTTTCTTTACTGTAAGAAATGGCCTATGATCGCCACTAAGTAGTTTTCTCAGTCTGCTTCATTCCACAGAAAATTGGGAGTCCAGAGACCTCCATGTAATTTGAACTATCTCAGTACCTTTTAGTCTGGGCCAGTAAGTCTTTGTGGGTTTTCTATCTATCAGATTATACCCCTTTATTAAAGTATTATTTTATCTCTAGACTTACTCATAGTTATTTCAGGGATAAGATTTCTAGGGCCATGACCTTGAAGTCTTTAAATGTCTTTTTGTTCCACTGAG